>OX123182.2:57846751-57964601 GCA_944739405.2 Euclidia mi
CTGCTACTTAAATAAGATTTACACCAGTTCAGAGCTGTATTAGTGATACAAAGAGATTGCAGCTTTCGCAAAAGTATGATGTGACTGACCTTGTCAAAAGCTTTAGAAAAGTCTGTATATACAGCATCAACTAGCAATCCTTGGTCAACAGCTGCAGTTATTTCAGAGACGTAGCTCACAAGATTGGTGTTAGTTGACCTATTAGTTATAAAACCATGCTGCCTGTTAGACAAATAGCTCTTAACGTGATTGTATAATACTGGGTGTACCAATGATTCGAAGACCTTAGCTGGCGTTGATAAGATAGAAATAGGTCGATAATTAGAAACTAACTCTCGTTTACCACTTTTAAAAATAGGAACGATCCGAGCCTGTTTCCATATACTAGGGAATAGTCCTGACTTTATAGAGGTATTGAAGATAGCAGAGAGAGGAGAAGATAGGGTGCGCGCACACTGTGACCAAAACTTTGGAGGAATGTTGTCTGGGCCAGCGCCCTTATCCAAATTTAGACTGGAAAGAGTTCTGGTTATAGATTCTTCACTTATGTAAAAATTGGCAATATCTGGACAAATCGAATCCGGTACACTATTGTCAGCAACTAAATTATCATCGCTGGAACAATCGTACACCGATGAAAAATGTCTAGCAAATAGGTTCGATATTTGTTTAGTATTGTCACTTTATCAAGACACATTTCTGAAGGGTACGATGTGTTACCCTTTCGACGATTCTTTAAATGAGTTCAGAATAGCTTGGGTTTTTTTCTAATTGAGTTTTCTATATTTTGTAAGTATCTTTTGTAACAAATTTTAATTAATGTATGACATTCTTTTCTCAAATAGGTCAATTCGAGTTTATCTAAAGGATTGTGGTATTTTTTAATTTTAATATTGACCTTGTATTTTAGTCTGAGCAATTTTATTAACTGACTTGAATACCATGGCGGGTATTTGCCTCTATAGGTTACTACTTCTGGTACATGTCTTTTGATATTTTCACGGATTATTGAATAAAACCTATCGGTCATACTATCTACATCGGTACACGATGAAAATTCTTTGTTCCAATTGATTCCATCAAGGGATGCAATTATTCCTGAATAATCTGTCTTTTGATAATTGAGTTTAGTTATACGTTTACAATTATTTTTTCTACTTACTACTATGGTAGGTTCAAATTCAATCGCTGGATGAAATTTGTCTATTTCCCGAATAGGACTGAGACAGTGTTTGACTTTTATCTGCTCGATATCAGCTAATATTAGATCAAGTGTTTTATTTTGGATTTTTTTTACCCAATTGAATTGCTTTAAATTGTTTAGTTCAAGAAAGTTAATGAATTGTGTATAAATAAAACGGGAGTTATAATTACAGGCTGTACAGAATTCATTTGTCTCATCGTGTAGCCATCCTAAGCTACTCATATTAAAATGTTCGCTGCTAAGTATAATAAATTAGAAAGCAAATATCAACAAAGAATTCATACGACTTGAAAGAGTAATTTATAAGGTTGAAGAAAAACATCACTTCAACTTACTCATTTTACCGACTTATCAACAATAAATGTTTATGTTAGCGCGCCCATCTGGCGAGCGGCGGCGCGACATTTTGTTTAGAACGTGAGCGGTCAAGTGAATTCGGCGAATTGGCGCTAGCGGTCAAGCGGTTATTCAACAGTCATCTACAGTTTTTTGAAATTAGGTATTATGCGGGTTTCAAATCGTGGCACTCGTCGTGACGTTGCGTTGTACTCATAAGTTTTTAGTTTATAACAATACAACTATGTAAGTATCTCGCACACAGTTATCTGTTCCAACACTAGGCAGAAGCAGCGGCACAAATTTAATCATCACACAAAGATTTGTTTTGACTATACTGTAGGGACCGCGGCCTACGACGCAGCATAGCCGTTAAGCCAGAGTAGGTAATCATGACTGCTACGCCGGTGTTGTAACCTTTGACTCTAGTGGTTACTGAACAAGGTACAAATCAATAAAACGTAATTATTATAAGTATTTCATTCATAATGTACAAAAGGACTGCTAAGGACACAATACAAAAAAGAAGTAAAGCTTTTATCATTTATATCTATACAAATTATGGAGTCTTCTACATAAAGTCAATGGTTAATTACACACGTCAGATAAAACGCAGTTCACGCGCCAATCAATAACCAAATAAATACAAAATAGCGGTAGATAAATCCATGCTGTATTTGAAATTTGCAATCATCAGAGTGTTCACAGATATCCAATCAAATTGGCTCAGTGCGTTGAATATAAATGAAGCTAGCTTAAACACATTTACCCGTAGTTGCCAATCTTGCGAAATCATACCGTTTGAATATTCATAAAATTCGGATGGGATTATATCATCATAATTGCGATATTGGCTTATCTATCTTGTCGTTGCAAGTACCCATGTGTGGCCGCACAAATAAAGTGAACGTTTTCGGCTTAGCAATGAAATTAAGAATTATTAGGATACTATTAGGTACATTGCTTTTTTTGTTAGAAATATTGCATTATCTGCCAATAGCATCATGCAGTATAAAAATAGTTTAATAAAATTATATGGATTTATTATGCTTTAGCCTTGTTTTTATAGGTATGTGACAAGAGTAATAGCTGATATTCCTTCGTATAATAAGTACTTATTAAGTCAGAATATTTGGGATACAGGCTCGTCGTTTGGAATTTGTTGTGTGTGTCTCAACGCCATCGTCCTGAGCACGAAGCTCAGTATACCTAACTGAAACTAATTATCTGATATTAAGCCAAATTATATCTATTTAGATCTTTACCTCCTACTAATATGCTGCAGAGTAAGTTTGTTTGTATGGTTGAACATATCTAATCTCAAGAACTACCTAGTGCAACAATAGAAAAAAAAACATTATGTTTGATAACCCACTTTATAATTGAGCTCAAAGTTTGATATTATAGCATTTCTTGATAAATATCAAGAAATGCTATAATATCAAACTTTGAGCTCAATTATAAAGTGGGTGTGAATGCGGGACTTGTGCTTTACAAAAGTCAAAATATTGTAAATCAGTAATGCCAAGTTTGCCCGATTCGCCGTCCGGACTCCGGTGTTTGTCATTTTATATAGAAACTTATCGTTTACTGGCATTATAATGATGGATCAGTAAAAACAATGGTTAAAAGTTTCACTTAAAATGATATTGGAGATATTTAAAATCCATTTTTTTGTCTCAGTTATGAAGGATTATGTTGGATTGTTATTAATACTGACACAAATTGACGTACTTCTTCAACCCTCAAAGCGAATTCTATTCAAAATGCTATATTTCGCTTTAAAGAACATATGACAATGTTAGTAAGAAAACAAGCTTATATTTAATAAATATACTTATCTGATCCGACTTGTAGATAAGTCGATTTCTGAGCGCTTAAGATTTTGATGAAAGCTTTCTTGAATCTGTTGAATGCTAGGTACCTACATAGCTCTCATATCTGTTACAAATAGTATATAGGTATTATACTTATTTGTAAAAAAACTTCGAATACATTATGCTATAGAATAGAAGAGATAGCTCGAGTACCTAAAAAAATATCTTCTTTTCTTTTCTTTAAACAAAAACACATCGCAAATGATTTCTCAAGCAGGCAAGTAAAATAACCGCCTTAAAATGAGGTACCTACACTCAAACTCGTAAAAATATTTTGTGGATCACTCCTGGTGTTCGCGCTTGGTACCTAGTTGTTGGCGGTTGCATAAACGACTACGTATGACATACGTGCAAAATCTAAAAACTTATGAAATTCCATGTAAATTGTTTTTACTTTTGCATGGCGTTTATAAGAATTAGAAGGAATAGAACGTATGTATGTATGTATGTATGTATCCGTATCTTTCTTTATACATAAAATCATATGGAAAATAGTATTAATACGGTCTTCATTAAAAGCTGCAATAGAATATACATATTATACATTCAAGATAAATTTCAAAATTTGTTGGTATAATACGAAAACGTAGCAGCCATATACACGTTTCTTCAGCATTAGGCGGGTCCACACAGACCGAGCAGCCTCGCGAGGAAAATGCTTCGCGAGGCTGCTCGGTCTGTGTGGACGTGGCTCGGTCGAGGAAAACGCATGTGCTGCCGCGGCCGAGCTTACCATACGCCCGAGCTACCGAATTAGACACGTCCACACAGAGCGCGCAGCCTCGCGAGGAATTGGCGCGCGAGGCTGCGCGCTCTGTGTGGACGTGCCCCGGTCGAGGCAAGCGCGTGTGCCGCCGCGGGCGAGCGACCGAGCGGCCGAGCCATCGAGTTTGGTTTTTTGTTTTGCCGCGGTCCGTACGCTGTTTCGTGCCTCGCTCGAACATAATAATCCCTACTAATAATATAAATTCGCAAGTGTGTTTGTATGTTGGACATTTTTTTATTGACTCACGTCTGTATCCGCGTAAGGATAGGCAGAGTTGTATTATTATTACATCCACATTTCCCAATGAAATGTTTAGGTCCCACGTAATAGGGGACGAGCCTATTGCCGTTAACAGGCACATCAGCAGACTCCGTGCTGCTTTTGAGAATTCGGGCAAACCCAGTAACACTTTTGCCCGACCCGGGAATCGAACCCGGGACCTCCGCTCAGCAGTCGCATACCCTATCCACTGGTCACTGAATGACGGAGGATACATTCATCATAACATTCTCATCTTTGACGCTATTTATTGTACCAATGATAATCCTTCAGTCTGTGCTTCGGTTACAGTATCCTTGCCTACAGATATTCATTTCCTATAATTCATTCTATGTTTTTTTCCATGTCTACCTATTCCATCCTTTAGGTATAACAATAATCAACGACCGTTTGGCAAAGCGGGAGTGTAAGCGACTGCAACGCCGAAGGTCGCGGGTTCGATTCCCGCTCATGTCAAACACTTGTGTGCATGAACATGAATGTTTTTCTTGGTCTGGGTGTTTCTATGTATATATTTACAAAAAAAGTAAGTATAAGTAAATATGTATGTTATGGCTTATGGCCCATTATTACCATTGTCTAGTACCCAAAGTAGGTACAGCAATTGGCGTCAGTCAGGCAGCCGGCTAGTAAAAACACATGCTACAACCCTATTGCAGTATGACCATTTCCAAGTACTATATTTATGAACAAAATTTAAAAATAAGAGAGAGGAGAGACCAACGATCTCACATTGATACGTAGACCTATAGAATATATATAGTATAGATATAGTATAGATGGCAAATGTACCAAAGAGTACCTTTGTATATAGGAGGATAGAGACGTCACTCAAGCTATTAGCGCTACCTGGCGGTCGTTTCAAGCATTTTTTAACTATAGTAGGTATTTTATTAGATATTATTAGACAAATTTATTTTATTATGTGGTTCAATTACATATACATCACTAAGTGAAAACCATGGTTTTCGCTTATGGATGTACATGCTACTGAACTGAAGTGTGTAACTGCGTACTGTAAAATTATATAAAATAAAACATTGGTTTAATAGCACCCTTTATTTTTCAAACGTTTTTTACAATATTCATAACATTTTTGTTGTATCTGAGATTTTTCATCATAGTCAATTCTGGACCCAGTTAAAACTTTATTGATGACTTTACACCAAGTAAAAATAAATAAGTTGGTGCATATTTCTTCAAATTTTTTTAGACTTTTTTATTCAAGATGCGTAAGTTCCTAATGCAGCCCTTCTGCGTGACTCCACGCATCCGGCGCAGCATATTCATCTCATTGACACGCAGGCTGTGCGATACAATCGCTGGCAGCTATAGTTCGGATAAAAACCTGTGTTGCACATTTTACTTTCATGTTTGATATTTTCTTTGAATTCACATGATATATTACTTTTGGCATTAAGCAAAGTCCTTGATATGCAGGATTTTCACTTTGCAGAAGCATAGTATGTTTCCTTTTGCTAAAATTTTTTGCCCATCATTAATTACTTTAAAAATTATTTTCATTATTTTCTCAAATTGATCAAATATATTGTCATTGAAGTCGGGTGTAAGGGAAGCTGTTCAAATCATTCGGCTAAGTGTTATTAGTGATGGTAATACAAAAACCTTTCTGAGCACGCTCTCGGACCCTATTTCTAATAGGTCACCACTTTCTAGCCTTTTTTAAACAGTCTGCCCATTTTTCAATTACCAATCTTCCTGATACTGTAGCATAGTGAAAATCATTGCAGGGGATATATACATTCAGTGTCTTTAAAAGAAATGGGTTTTCTCATAGCTTTAATCATCATCATCATCCTCCTAGTTTTCAACCTGGGGTCCGCTTACTCCTCTAACCGGATTTGGCTGAATATGAGTTTTTCCACAGAGCGACTGCCTGTCTGACCTCCGCAACTCAAAGGGATAGCACTATTCCATGGTTTAGACTAATGACAGTTTATTTTGAAGGTACTGATTCCTTAAAATGACTGCCCATTACTTTAAGGAAACTTTACACACAAAACGATAACCTTAAGATCATTTAGATGACTTATAAAAGTGGCTTTAGTTACTTACAAATTTTATTACAGTTTCAAACACAACATCTTCTTGTGGACATTGCTGCGAATGTTGCTAAATTCCAGTGGAATGCAAAATTTCTCAAGTAAGATGGGTACCTAGGCGAAGAGTGCGGGAATCAGAGTCCAGGAAATTAAGAAACATTAATATTTAAATGTTGTTTTCAGAATAAAAAATGCTTTTTACAGATATTTTTATGGAGAAAATTTTGAAATAAATATTATAAGAATAATTAAACGTGAGAATAAGTGATTATGTAAAAAAGTGTGTTCTACTGCCATCTAGCGCTCATTTTATCTAAATAAATGAGGTTCTATTCAACTTTGTTCTAAGTTTTAAAACTATGAAATGTACTATTTCACTGTAATTCACAAGTCGACAATTTGATACATGCATTCTGAATTCAAATTTTATGACAACTACAATTTTGTTTTTTCCTACGGTGCCGAGGCTGCCGCGCTCTAGGCCGCGTTCACATTTATCTGATGTAATCTGTCGTGACGGCGTCTTTCATGTCGCGACAGACAATATCCCGGTCTGCGACGGAAAAGGGGGGGGGTCTACAGCGCGAATTAAGAGATTGGACTCAGATTAATTGTAAAAAAAAAATACTTTATTTAATTATAACAGCTTAACAGTATATTTAAAATATAAAATAGTAATAGCTAATGTTAGATCTACAAAGGTATTTTTAATACGTATTTGTGTTTTTTTTACCGGAACAACGTACAAAATATAGTACAAAGTTGTATTCAAAGCTCAGTAGTAAACGGCGACTTACTAAAATCTCAAATGCACCTTCAGTACCACGAGATTTGAATAAATCATCTGCCGCCATACGACTATTTTCCTCTTCTGATGATATTTCATCCTCCAAGTAAATTACTAAATCTAAATCAAGGTCATCGATTTTCTATCTTGGATACTTTTCGTTTGACATTTGTTTAAAAAAATGACTGACGGTGTGTTAAAACGGCCGTGGAACTTTCCACACGTCGTTATCGTAAAGACGGCCGCCTTTTTGCGTCTGTAATATTATGGCCGCTATATGACGGCACCGCTTTCCTAGGAAACCAAAGCTTAAGGAGGGTTGGCGTCAGTCAGGCAGCCGGGTAGTGAAAACACATGCCACAACCCTATTGCAGTATGACCATTTCCAAGTACTATATGTATTTATGAACAAAATTTAAAAATAAGAGAGAGAAAAAGAAAGAGAGACCAAGGATCTCACATTGATACGTAAAACCGATAGATGGTAAATGAACTATGTCACTCTAATTCACAAGTGGCAAAATACATGCACAATAATATCACATGAGTAAATAAACCGAATAGTATCATAGATTTTCAACTATATTTTCATGTTCTGAATTCAAACTTTATGACAACTACAATTTCGTTTTTACTACGGATATTTATAAACAGATGTTGCCGAGGCTGCTGCGCTTTAGGCCGCGTTTATATTTATCTGACGTGATCTGTAGTGACGGCGTCTGTCTTGTCGCGGCAGACGATATCCCGGTCTGTGACAGGGAGGGTGGGGTGTGGGGCCGGTACAGCGCGCGACACGACACGTCAGACAAATGTGTACTGTCTGTCGTAAAGCGCCAGACGCGCGTATACAATTGCGCTATGGACGACGAACTAATTGACTTCTTTTTATAATATTATTCTTATACAGTACCTATAGACGAGCTAATTGAATACAAAATAATATAATCCTATGTAAATAATTTATGGATATAATTGGATATCTACTTAATCTGAATCGGATAATTCATCAAAAACATTGCGAAAGCGTGAACTCCACGAGAGTCAAGACAGAACTGATTCAAAACTGCGTCAGATCGCGACAGATGGCGACAGACAAATGTGAACGGTAAGTAATTACGACAGAGACCGTCACGAGAGATCTCGTCAGATAAATGTAAACGCAGCTTTATTCTATGGCCGCGCTCGTTCGGGGACCGTCTCCTAGCGCGGCAAATGCCTCGCGAGGCTGCTCGGTCTGTGTGGACCCGCCTAATCGAGCATAACAATAACAGTTGTAAGAATAAACTAAATGCGAGAAATGTTCGTGAAACACATATTCGCAGAGAAAATGTTCCCGGAACAGATATTTAAAGTAAGTAGATAAAAGATATGTACATTAGCTGCAATAGACGGTGCATTACGGAAGCACATTAAGTGTATAATACGTGTATGAAGGTGGACACGTACGTGCATATCTTAGTAGTATCGCAAGTTTCTCGGAATACAGCGCCGCTTTATACTTCTTACATTCGTTGGTAGAGATTCTAGAAGTTTGCAGTTTATACTGTTTTGTAGTTTGAAATACTTAGTTCTCTTTTATTATTAATGGCTTTGTCGCTTTACGAGCGTAACGCCATTTTGTTCTGCAACTTACTTTGCTGATAAATAGATAATTTAATATCTTCATATATCGCGATAAAATCCGTAAACTCTAGTTTGATTTCAATGTGTAACATTCGCGTAAACCCAAGATTTTTGGGTTTATTTATATTGGTTTAACTAAGTTATTATATTTAAACCGAATGATCTAAAAACTACATTTTTAATTTCATACTAGCCGACGTTTTGAATTCTTTACAGGATTAATGTTCACGGCAGACTGAGGTGATGTTTGTCTTTTTCTTGAATAATAATAAATAATAAAATTCTTTATTGACACAAATTAATGTACATAATCAGTGAATTCTCTGGCCCCCAATCTAGTGAGTACAGTATTTCAGGGACCAGTCAATCGAATCAGCCAATTTTGTCGGTCACACCCTTGATATATGGGAGGACAGCAGGTTGTCTTTCTACTGTGGCTGGTTTTTCTTTCTTCTGGGATCTGTGACAGTGTCTTGCAGAACTTGCGTGACATGTTGAAGCTCAGCGTCCAGGTGTTTCTTTTCACAGATCCCTTGGGCTCTCTGAAACAGAGACATTCCTACATTCCAATCTCACCACCATCCTAAACAGTTAGCTACTGTAGCCACAGTAGAAAGACAACCTGCTGTCCTCCCATACATCAAGGGTGTGACCAACAAAATTGACTACATCTTGAAGCGAGCTTCAATCAAAATTTACCACAAGCCGCCAACGAAGATAAGTCAATTATTACCAACAGTCAAGTGTCAGTTACCCTTGCAAGAGGCCGGTATCTATAAATTTGACTGTGAATGTGGGCTCTCATACATTGGACAAACCAAGAGAAGCAAAGGCATACGACTGAAAGAACATTCTTCTTAGTCGCTGTCTTCATTGATGAAGGTCGTGTCCAGTAGAAGTGTAATCTTTGATCACTTCTTGGATTACATTTTTCCACTTGTTCCTGTCCTCGGCGGTCTTTAAAGCTGCAGGTATTGGGAGGCCGGTGAAATGTTTGACTGAGTCTGACCAACGGGTAATCGAGCGACCGCGTGGTCTTTTCCCGTCGACCTGCCCAACTACTATCAGCTTTTCCAGGTTGTCAGGGGTCCTGCGAGCTATGTGTCCGAAATACCTAAGTATTCGCTGGAAACAGATAGTTGATAGCCTCATAGTGTAACAGTGTAGTAGTGAAAGAACATATAGCTGACATAAAACATAAACGCTCAACAATGTCTGCTTTGTGTGAATACGTGGAACAAGGACCCTGCGATTTGATGAACCACAGATACTCACAAAAGAACACCGTTTTCTTCCAAGGATGATACGAGAGGCTATTGAAGTTAAAAAACGCCCTAATTTCAATAGAGAAGATGGTTGGAATGTTCCTCCAGCTTGGGACCCTGTCATAAGGCTAATGAAACCCAAGAAGGACAAAGTCACAAGAAGATCTAAGGACACTGTGAGCTCATCCTGCGTAAATAGTAACACCAACAGTTGAAAAATGTTTGGGTACTTTGAGATAACTTATACATTCAAGAAAAGACCAACATCACCTCAGTCTGCCGTGAACATGAATCCTGTAAAGAATTCGAAACGTCGGCTAGTAATAAATTTAAAAAATAAATGTAGTTTCTAGATCATTCGGTTTAAATCTAATAACTTAGTTAAACCAATATATCGCGATGAAATCCGTAAACTGTAGTTTAATTTCAAATAGATAATTTTCCCACAAATTGTGTATTTTATTTGAATGTAGGTTCTTCTCGTTTGAACGACCGTAAAATAATGATATATTTTAGTTGATCCAAGATGGCAGACGGGAAATTAAAGATGGCGGATGAGAAAATTTTCAAAATCAATATTGGTATCGCCTTCGATATTTAAAAGGGTGGGGTATCGAAATATACCGTCTATTTCGTGTTCAAAGATAGCTGACAGGAAATCAAAGATGGCGGATGGGAAAATTTTTAAAAATCAATATTGGTATCGTCTGCGGTATTAAAAGGGATGGAGAATCCAAATACAACATCTGTTTCGTGATTCAAGATGGTGGAGGGGAAATCAAAGATGGCAGATGGGAACAATTTAAAAAATCAATATGGGTATCATCTCCGATGATTTAAGGGATGTAGAATCCAAATACAACATCTATTTCGTGATCAAAGATGGCGGATAGGAAATCAAAGATGGCGGACGGGATTTTTTTTAAGTCGATATGGGTATCGTCTTCGATATTTTAAGGAATGGGGAATTCAAAAACACCATCTATTTCGTGATCAAAGATGGCGGATAGGAAATTTTTAAAAATCAATATGGGTATCATCTCCGATATTTTAATGTTTCAGCTCCGGATGGGTTCAATTATTTCAAACCAAATTGAGTTATAATGTACACCAATCTGAGTTTGTCAAAACATCAAGACGAAAAGAGGTACTTCACCCCTAAAATAAATAACTTAACGCCTAAAACTGGTCAATAAATATAATTTAGTAGAAGCTTTACTCTTCAAACTTTGAAAACGATCGTTGAACTCTTGCCTAAATATTAAGGGATGGGGAATCCAAATACATGTTGTATTTCGTGATTTAAGATGGCGGATGGGAAATCAAAGATGACTGATGGGAAAAATTTGAATAATCAATATGGGTATCGTCTCTGATGATTTAAGGGATGGTGAATTCAAATACAACATCTATTTCGTGGTCAAAGATGGCGAATAGGAAATCAAAGATGGTGGACGGGATTTTTTTTTGAAGTCGATATGGGTATCTTCTCCGACATTTTAAGGAATGGGGAATTCAATATTATATAAAAATCCATGTTTTTTTGTTCATCATTTATAGACTCTGAAATGATAAGAGATTAAGCGCTTAGTTAATGGTAACTTTGGAAAAGGGGCTTGGAAAAAAGGGAATTAAATAAAAACTCTTAAAAAGGCGATACGGAGTTCGCTGGGTCAGCTAGTTATAGTGATATATATTATTATGGTAATTATATACGTAACAAAATAACAATATCAATAATAGTTTATGTACGGTGAAACCATCACTCATTAGTACTCAATAAGCATCGGAATCAATTAGCGGTCATCGCGAGTGCTCTCTCGATCCTTTATATTATTCCATAGTTTGGTCTATATAATTTATTACTTATTGTTTGAAATAGTTATATTGTCTATGATAGTTAAATCAAGAATATCAGTTTAGTAACATTTTATTTTGTCTATTGTATTTTTTTTTACTCTGGTCACACTGTAAAATGACAGATCTCTCTTTGTTCTTGCCTTGAAAAATTACCACGTTTTGTTGTCTCATAAAATATCGCCTTTTGAAAGCACATCGTTAAACTAGCTTTGCGAATTGAATTTTGTAAATACTTGTAATTGCCGCTTTTGACCTACCTACTTTCCTCCTACATTTGCAAAAATTGTGTAAATCCGCACCTCGTGCAGCGGGGCTTGAAGACGTCGCGTATGAAACCGGCACTAGGTAACGGTTCACTTGCTAATATTGGCCAAAATAGTCTTGTGTATTATTTAGCTTAGTTGCAGGACCGACACCGGAAGATCGCAGGTAATTTTACATTGTAATTTGTTTAAATCTAAGCACTGAGAAACTCAGTCTAATATGTCAGAGATTTGATTGCCTTAGAACAACTGAATGAGTCTAATCAAGCTTCCATTGCCCTCTGCAAACAATTCCCAGTCTGTCTAGGACAAGTTCTGAACATATCTTTTGGTAGCAGAGCGTAGTTGAGTATGCCTAACCTCAGATTAATATTGTAAACTTTTATCTGAGCTAGGCATTGCTACATGCATCACATTTGTGGCTGATATCAAAATGATGTTTGTTTCCACCCAGATGATCGTCGTTTCCAGCTGATCCTTTGGAGAGAGGATCCTCGAGATCCCATAGTCGTCTACGAGCTCAAACAATACGTACGGGCTAAGCTAGAGCCCGTATTTGGCAATACGTTCTCTTTGGGAGCTCGCAGACCGCGAAAGCTTACGTTTCCCACGAGCCTCTGCCATCCTGAAGGACGATATTTACGTGGATGACATTTATTCGGGCGCCTTCACAGCGGACAAGGCGATCCTCTTGCGGGACGAATTGATAGGTATCTTGGCCTCCGCTGGTTATGAATTGCGCAAATGGATTTTCAACTCACCAGCACTTTTGGAAGGCTTGCCAGAGGATCATCAGCAGGATCCACATTTGTTTGAGATTGTTGACAACCCGCCATGATGGCTGCTCTCGGCGTTCAGTACAGACCAGTCCAAGACATCTTTATGTATAACGTAGACTTGAAATTGCCTTGTTCTTGGACTAAACGTCTTGTGTTGGCTACTGTCGCCAGAACCTTTGATCCAAACGGTTGGATTTGTCCCGTCATATTTTGGGCAAAATGCTTTTCGCAGAAGCTTTGGACAGCAGGATCGACCTGGGACGAACCTCTACGCGGTACTCTTGTTGAGGAATGGACCTTTTTTGTATCCTCACTTCCTGCCGTCAATGAGATCTCCTTGCCTCGTCCCATCCTTCCTCCAGGGAAATACAAGGCAATCCTTCACGGGTTTTATGATGCTTCGAAACGTGGTCATGCACGTGTACTTGCGCACAGTCAGTGCTGCAGGTCTGGTGAGGGTTTCCCTGATCATGGCGAAGAACAAGGTTGCACCCCTTCGGACATCTCTGAACATTTCGAAATTGGAGCTCTCGGGAGCAGCCCTACTCGTGCGATTGTTGAATCACGAGTCCAACACTTTGGGTGAAACAATTTGTATTAATGGGACCTACGCCTGGACAGACAGCCAAATTGTTCTTTGTTGGTTGAAGGCGTCTGTCCACACTTTGGAAGTATTTGTCGCTAATCGCGTTTCCCAAATCCAAAAATCTGAAGTCGCAGTCCAAAAGTCGAAGTTTGATAGGCCATTTGCTATGGTGGGGTCCGAAATGGTTGAGTTGACCAGAAATTGATTGGCCTCGAATGCCAGTTTTGAATACTTCCAACTTGCCGGGTCTGCGAACACTCGCTCTTGAGAAGGTAGATTCTGCCTTCGACACCGATTTTTGTTGAACCGCTACAGCTCCCTTGACAAGTTGTTAGGTGTTGCTGCTTGGATAAAGCGTTTTGTCTTTATTTTTAGGCACCCGCAACCGAAACGACTGACACCGTTTCTCTCACCACAGAAACGACAGGAGTCTCTCACCTTTTAGATTCGTTCTGTGCAATTGGCGCACTTTGAGAAGGAGATTGCTATCCTTAAGTCAGGAAAATAGAAATTGTCGGGAGTTGTATCTAAATTGAACCCCTTTTTGGATGATGTGGGTCTTTTGCGCGTTGGAGGGCGTCTCAAGAACGCCAACCTCCCTTACGGGGCACGTCACCCCTTTTTGTTACCCAAGGACGGTCATGTGGTACGTTTGTTGGTAACTGACCGTCACCTTAAAAATTGGCATGCTGGTTGTAATTACTCTGTTGGCCATTTTGCAACGCGAGTTTTGGATTTTGTCTGCCCGAAGAATTATTCGGAGTGTAGTCTTTTGCTGCATCCCTTGCTATAAGTTCAAGGCTTCTACCATGCAGCCCTTGATGGGAGACTTACCGGAAGATCGTGTAACAGAGAGCAGGACGTTTGACGGTGTTGGTACGGACTTCGCTGGTCCCTTTTTGGTGAAAACTTCAACACTTCGAAACAGCAAGACTGTTAAGGCCTACTTGTGTCTTCGTTTACCTCTCCACAAAGGCCGTACACTTAGAACTAGTCTCCTCGCTTACGACCGAGGCGTTTGTAGCCACATTTGACAGATTTGTATCCCGCTGAGGGCTGCCTTCCTTGATCCGTTCTGATTGCGGCACTCACTTCAAGGGCACTTATAATTATTTGAATGACGTAGTTGATTTTCTTGAAACCAACAAGGCTGATATAGACAATAGGCTTACCCGACGTGGGATAAATTGGTTGTTATCCACACCAAATTGTTCACACTGGGGTGGTATATTTGAGGCCGCTGTAAAATCGGCCAAGACGCACTTGCGCAGAACAGTTGGTGAATCAGTCCTTACATTTGAGGAAATCGCAACTGTGTTTTGTAAGATTGAGGCCGTTTTGAACTCTAGGCCATTGTGCCCGATCTCCTCAGATCCAAATGATTTGGAGGCCCTTACGCCGGGCCATTTTTTGATTGGTCGCCCACTTGTCGCCTTGCCTGAGTACCCCTGTATTGATACGAGACCTAATCATCTCTCGCGTTTTGAATTGGTATGCCAGATTACTCAGAGCTTTTGGAAACGCTGGAATTTGGAATATTTGCACATACTCCAGCAACGCGTTAAGTGGACCGGCAAGACCGATCCACCCAAGATTGGAGACCTCGTTTTGATCAAGGAGGCTAACACTCAGATGGCGCAGGGGGCGCATTCTTCGTTTGTTAACTGGGGCTGATGGAGTTCCCCGTTTTGGTGAGTTCGTTCGCCTCTCACCACACCCACGGGAAGATAGGGGTGGCGACACTTGTATTCTATGCTGTCAACCACACGGCGGACGTAAAGTAATAGTACTTAGACTTGCGTTTCGTTCGGTGAGTGAGAGTGCCGGTGGCCCTATCCCTTATTCTTCATCCCTCTCCTCATCCTATCCCTTTTCCCAACTCTAAGGGGCGGCAACGCACTTGTGACTCCTGTGTTGTTGCTTGTGTCCACGGGTGGCGTTAATTGCTTACCATCAGATGATCCGTCTGCTCGTTTGCCGCCTATTACTATAAAAAAACGTAAGATATGATTTCTCCTTTTTTTTTTCAACTCGATGCCAACCCAGCCAGAGTTTGATCGACCGGGCTTGGTACTAGCGGAGGAGGTGTGTGGAGGCTCTCCCCTAAAAGCGTTTGGGGCATACCCACTAAAACCACTGCGGTGTCCCTACGGGTCCCGTGTAGTGGCGGGGTCACGTGATTCGCGGATAGCATACTTTTCCATGACCCCGCCCGGGATTGGCCCGCCGTTGGTGTTGGCGGGCCCCGTCTAATTATGACTAAGGAGACGGTGCGAACACTACGCCGCCTCCTTGCCTTTTGGCGGACGGGGAGCAGCACCAGCGCTCGCTGTCCGCAAGTACCTAAACGGCCGCAGAGGATAGGGAGGACGGCAACCTGTCAACACCGCACCTCCTCTTCCTCTGCGGCCCCACCGCAACGCATCAAATGGTGCGCCCCAATGATATTACAAGAAAATGGTAGATAAGTTACCTGCGTAGTAATCAATCCGTAGAAACTGTACACTAACGCACACATCGATAACTCCATATTTTATTTTATTTTCGGTTGACAAGATCTGTCAGTTTCACTTTGACGCAGGCTCGCGATGTCACACACTCATATGTCAGACTTGTCAATTGGCTTATGTTTAGCGTCCTGCTTTTGGTACGCCTATAACATGTCTACTTGTGCCCTGGTGGGATGCTGAGCTTGAACGCAAGCGCAAGAAGGTAAGAAGGGCCCTAAACAGGGCAATGAACACAAGCGCGGACGCTGATTGGGACGCTTATAAAGCGGCCAAATCAAGCTACAAGAAATTCCTCAGATTCAGACGCACCATGGGATGGCGAAAATTTTGTGGGAGCATTGAATCTTGCCAACAAGCAAACCGGGTAAGGAAACTACTGGCTCAGCAACCGATGGTTGCACCAGGTACTCTCCGTAAACCGGATAACACATACACCACATCGGAGGAGGAGACAAGACGCGTCCTACTAGAAACACACTTCCCAGGCTGCGTCCTCGCCCCGGTAATAACGTGGCACGATACACCAACAGCGGCGACCGAACACGAGTGGAGACACGCAAACACCGTGGTCTCAGAAGAAAAACTCCGATGGGCCATCGATAGCTTCCATCCCTTCAAAGCAGCCGGACTGGACGGCATCTTCCCAGGGTTATTACAATGGGGGGGGTGAACCGGTCCGCAAAAGACTTCTGGCAATCATGAGGGCTAGCCTGGCCCTTAGATATGTACCGAAGAATTGGAGGGAAGTCAAACTAATTTTCATACCAAAACCAGGCAAAACAGACTACACAAATGCAAAGTCCTTCAGACCAATAAGCCTGACCTCCTTCATGCTTAAAGCCTTGGAAAGGCTATGCGAGAGGGAAATAAGAAGTGGGGCACTTAAACACCTACCCCTACATGCCAATCAACATGCATACAGCTCAGGGAAATCGACGGAATCGGCCTTACATCAGGTCGTGAACCAGATAGAAGCTGCTATACAACAAAAAAGCATCTGTCTGGGCACCTTCATTGACATAGAAGGAGCCTTTGACAAGACAAACTTCTCCAGTATAAGCAACGCCCTAGCCAGACATGGTGTGGATCAGATGCTCATACAGTGGATCCAAAACATGCTCAGCAAAAGAGTAGTGTGCCTGCACGGCGACTCCCAGAAAGCCTTGATAACTAAAGGTTGCCCGCAGGGCGGTGTTCTCTCCCCGCTATTGTGGAACTTAGTCATGAATGAACTAGAACATAGACAAACTCAACGCGAGATATTTTTACACAATAGGATATGCAGATGATCTGACCATTCTCACCTCAGGTAAGGTAACTAGTACAGTGTACGACCTTACTCAACAGGCTCTACGCATAGTAGAGTGTTGGTGTAATGAGTACGAATTATCAGTAAACCCGACCAAGACCGAACTAGTTATGTTCACACACAAACGCGCGCTGGGTACTTACCGACTGCCCAGGCTATTCAACACAGAGCTCAAGCTATCTACTGAGGTAAAGTACCTGGGCGTCAATTTTGACAGCAAATTGACATGGAACAGCCACATGGAAAATAAGCTCAATAAAGCCAGCATCGTCTTCTGGCAGTGCAAGAAGATGATAGGTAAACGATGGGGCCTATCCCCCAAAATTGTCTTATGGCTCTAAAAGACAATAATACGTCCGATGATAAGCTACGGCGCAGTAGTGTGGTGGCCTCGGACCAACCTAACAACGGCCGCCAACAAGCTTCAAAAGCTTCAAAGACTTGCATGCCTAGCGGCCACGGGCTGCATGAAAACTACACCTACAGCGGCACTCGAAGTGTTGCTGGACTTGCCTCCATTGCACCTGTTCATACAACAGGAAGCAACGATGTCGCCGATCCGGCTAAGAGCTCTGAAGCTCTGGAAAGACACTAACACACCGCACACTAGTAACTTAAACACACTCTTTAAAGAAGTTCCTCTCACACAAGCCATTGGCGACCGAATACCGAAACAATTTGTTTTCGATAAGAAATACAAAATCCAACTGTACGAGGATCTACACGAGGGAGCGGTTGGCCACAATGAGCTCACGATCTTCACAGATGGGTCTAAGACGGATACAGGTACGGGTTCAGGAGTATTCTCCGAGGACCTTAACATCAACATCGCAGCACCGCTGGGAGCCTACAACACGGTCTACCAGGCCGAATGTTTTGGCATAATCCTAGCTGCCACAGCAATCATGGCACGTGAGGTAAGGGAACGATCCATTAGGATCCTCTCAGATAGTAAGGCTGTCCTCTCAGCCCTCAAAAGCCATACTATCACCTCGGCACTCACGCTTGAATGCCACCAGAAACTAACAGAGGTAGGTAAACAAAACAAATTAACACTGCAATGGATCAAGGGCCACAGTGGCTCAAGAGGGAATGACGCAGCCGACGTACTTGCCAGAAGAGGGGCCACTTTAGAGGTGGTGGGACCCGAGCCCATTATTCCCCTCCCTTCTGGTTTTTATCGCAACCTGGTAAGGAATAGGACCAGGACCCAACACAACCAGTCCTGGATTGGTATTGAAACATGTAGGCAGGCCAAGGAGGCTCTTCCCGCAGTAGACGGTAAGAAAGCCAAACAACTTCACTGTGGGTGCCCTAACCACGGTTACTGAGCCCCTCCACCACGACAAGGTGGTTATCCCACAGGGGGGGAAGATATGATTTTTCCTATAAATGGGCTGTCATGTTTATGTTAAATTGTTAATGTCAAATGACTTGAGTTGTTAGTTCGATAGTTAGTAGAGAATTAATTGCGCACGTCAAGTTTACGCATTATGTACTGAACATTATTTTTCGCAGAAAAGATTATCTGGAAGGCTGTAGTGTAAAAAATTGCATATTTATTGAAGACGACCGAAGTTTGTCAATAGCTGATGTAGTTCTAGTCAATTTACATTACGGTATTAAACCTAATTTGGAGAACAGAGATCCGCGGCAAAGATGGATATTTTTTAACGATGAATCACCAAAACATGCTTACACTTTAGCAAGGAAAAACCTAAAGTTGACCAAATTAGCGAATATATTTAACTGGTCCATGACTTATGGATAAATGAGAGACCTGTTAATGTAATTTATTAAAGGTATAATGTTCACGTTTTTCTTATAGGCTTGTATTTACTTTCTTTCAGGAGTGATTCAGATATACCGGTGCCTTACGGACGAACCGTGCCACTAGAACAACCCGTGCTTAAAACCTGTGACAGTAATGAATTAGCTGAAATTATACCTTATTGGAAGAAAAAAAGAAGTGATGTACTGGCCACGATATTTCTTTCGCAATGTGCAACTAAAATCAGAACAAATTTCGTAAAAGATCTTCAGCGTTATATTCCTGTTGATGTATATGGAAAATGTTAGGACAATAAAACATTAAGAAATCTGTAAGTTATTAAGTTCGAGTGCGGGTAAGATTTTTGCCCTTATAGTTTTCAGCATTGAAAATGTAAATGTATGTAATTATACTGATTTATAAATAATAATATTCTACCATATACATACACACATCACCATCAAGTCCCAAACTAAGCAGATCTTGTACTATGGGTACTAGATAATTGATAAACATACATATATACTTTTTTTATAAATACATACATATTATACATAGAAACACCCAGACCAAGACAAACATCCAAGTTCATGCACACAAATGTTTGTCTTCAGCGGGAATCGAACCCGCGACCTTCGGCGCAGCAGTCGCTTACACTCCCGCTGCGCTAACCGGTCGTCAAATAATTCATAAACAATCAAGATAATTATCTTCTTTCTTTCCCGTGTGACTGTGAGGCCAACTCTGGTGTCGGAGTTTTTCAGACCTCCTGAAGGCCTCCGACATGGCATGACGATTCTTGTCTTGGAACGAGAACCGGGACCGACAGCTTTACGTGCCCTCCGAAGCACAGTAGCGCTCTGATGTAAATACCACACGCGGTCACCCATCGAAGTGGTGACCTGTGCTAGCGTTGCTTAACTTTGCTGACCTGTTACGATCGGCAAGCCAAGTCTCGCTGTGAGCGCTACAAGATAATTATGAAGTCACCACACAGAGATCTACAATCATAGGTAGTGTCTGACTCATCAGAAATCTAACTAATAGATTTATTATTGGTAAGTTTTCTGATAATAGAGATAATTATGATTGAACGAAAATGTAGTAACAATACCTACATTTAAAAATGGTAGATATTATTATGTATGATTTATTTTTATTGCAATATGTTAATATTTAATGGTTCTTTTGCAGTTGCCCAGGACGCAGTGGAAAACCTGTGCCCAAATATCAGAATAATTATTTTATTTGGCTTTAGAAAACTCTAACTGCCGTGAATACCTGACGGAGCAAATCTGGTACAATTCCCACATGAAAGGAGCTATACCTATTATAATGGGTCCTTCTTTAAGTGATTGCAAGTGCTTATTACTACCTAACTCTTTTATACACATTCCAAGTCATAACAGAAGTGAAATAGAAAAACTGGTCCAGAATAGCTTACACTTGAGCGAGGATGAAGATGTATTGTTATCTTTTCACCAATGAAGAAATCATTTTGCTGTTATAAATAAACAAGGATATTTTGGCAGAAAATCAACTCTTCTCTACCGTCTATGTGAAGGATTAAATTATAACGACGAAGGACAAAAAATATACACCGAACAAGACATCAGAGAGTTTATTGGGCCAAAGTTATCGTGTGGCAAATATAATGTGTAGTTTGCGTTTTCATAGCAATAAAGAACAATGGCCACTTCTCATACATTGAATGACCTGATAATGAATTATTGCGTATATAGATAAAATGTACGAAAACAAGTAGCTCTATGATCAAGAAATTATACTGTAAACACAGTTTTTCTCATAAAGGTCTAGGAATTACATAATACACCGAAATTAGTTCGTATTAATGTGACAGATTCTCCCGTGTCCAATGTCACCGGCGGCGTCTTTAAGTCAAAAACGTTCCGTTGCATCCTTATCCAATGTTTTCAACGGCAGAAATGCATTTGTATTTATCTTTTTATATCTTTTATCATAAAAAAATACATTGATTTATGATCAGCTTTTAACAACTTGATTCAATTTATATACAAAATTAAGTTTTCTCAAGGTTTTGACAAAACCAGTTGCTAAAGATGTGGTATTTAAATGAAATAGAACGTAGCTAAACAAGGAAGTATTATTGGGCACATATAATATAACAATGCAGCGAATAAAAAATATGTTGATAAGGATGCGTTCACGAGTTCTAGAACATCTTTACAACCCAATATTTTTCTTTTTACTTACCTAGACTTCTATAAAATATAATTGTTAGTGAAATCATAACACTAAAAAATAACCTTAATTTTAAAATAAGTATTATCTTTATACATGTTTAGGTCAAAAATGGCCATTCTTCTTTGTGCTATATGTATTCTTTGCTTCAAGTTTTTAACTGCGTAAGCAACCACACAATTTGGATTTCCTACAGACGGATATATCTTTTGCCCTACGTTTAGTCGAGTCCGCAAATCATTTCTGAGAGTTTTCAAAGTTCTCCCGGAGATCCTTCATGAGAAATATAAATCCACTGTTCATTGAGTAATAAATTTCATCGCATTGTTATTCAGGGAGAGACCGGTCCCTTTGAATTATGATACAAGTTTGTTTTTATTACTTGTATTGTTGGAGTTAAAAAAAATCTCGCCGGACTTAGCCCTGGGTTGAGATTTCCAAAATGTTTTATTTTTGTTTTAATAATCCTTGACCTGGATTAAGGAGTGCGATGAGGGATAATATGCAAATTTTATAAATGGAAAATCTTTAAGTTTTACGATCAGCAAATAGACTGAGCACTTTGATTTGATGAAAATTGATGGAATGGTTACTTTCATTGATACTTTGAAAGTTGGATTTGTAAATAGTACTGTTACTTAGGATATTTTCACTGTAAGAACCGTGTCAAATCCACGCATGATAATGTATCGTTTAAATTGCGCTGGTAAGCGTTTGTTTCGGAACGATCATTTGAAGTTCATTTATAATGTACTAGATGAGCTCATGGTTACATTACACCCTCGTTATTTAAGGCTACTGCTCCGCTCCCGTGGCTCATAGCGTGATTTCATTTAGCCTATAGCCTTCCTTGATAAATTACCTATATAACACTGAAATAATTTTTCAAATCGGACCAGTAGTTCCTGAGATTAGCGCGTTCAACCAAACTCTTCAGCTTTATATATTAGTACTAGAGGACGCCAGCAGCTACGCCTGCATTTTATTAAATTTACCCGTTTTGGCCGATCCCGTGGGAATTTCGGGAAATCCCTTCTTAGTGCACCCCTACGGTCCCCAAGGAACATACATGCCAAATTTTAGCTTCCTGCGCCCAATAGTTTCGGCTGTAGCGTGTCTGTCAGTCAGTCAGTAACGCAAGGATTTTATATATTAAGATAAGATTAGATTAGATGTACATATAGGTTGTCATAGTGTCGTAGTGATTGGTACAACATGGGATTTCAGTTTTCGTTAAGGGTCTTTTTTACATTCTGTATATTCTTTTAGCATTCTGTTGCCTGATTACTTCAAGTGATTATTTTTAGACGTTTATCAGGAATTTTTGATAGCAGAATTCAATTTATTCATAAAATACTATAATTCAGCTTCTTAGCGCTATCCCAATTAAAATCTGGGGTCCGTTTACTTAGTCTGACTAAGTCTAACTGGATTTGGATTAATATTAGCTTTTCCACAGCGCGACTGCTTTCCTGACCTCCACAGCCAAAAGGGCAAAGCAGTATGCCATGGTTTAGACTAGTATCAGTTTATTGAGTGGTACTGAATCCCTATGATGACTGTAAAATATCTTTATGACAGCCGGGACAAACGGCTTTAGTGCTCACCGAGGCACGGGACGAGCGATAATTAACAATTAAAACGCACATTACTCCGAAATCATTGGTGCGCGCCGTAGATCCGAACCCGATATCCTCTGCATGGCAGTCTTTTGTTACGTACTTTCTTTAAATATACAAGATAACTAGGACATTTTTTAAACACAAGGACATCAAAACGCTGACAGCGTTCGCGACGGTGAATTAATGTACACTTTAAGTCTTTTGCGCAGAATTGTAATCGGGTTTGTTCGTTCTATGCTTTTGTCAATTAAGCTTAAAGCCTTCGCCGACAAATATTACTGGAGAAGGAACACAAAGTAGTTTGGTTCATCTCTAGAGAAAACGACAGCCAAATTAAGCTGAAACTAAAACTTCGCCTTGTATTAGGAAGCTGAGGCATAACATTAATTGTTTTAAGAAATACGCGCTGGCTTATGAACGACTTAAATGGAGCTTAGGATTAAAGCCAGGGTACTGCACAGATTTAATAACGAGACTCATGGCATTCATACAAACTATTTCACTTCCGACATTTACCAGATTATAAGAGCAGACCGTTAACTGTAAAACTATGCCGATTATTTATGTAGTTTTTTATAGGAATCAAACCCTGGACCTCCTGATGAGCAGACGCATACGCTATCCACTGGACCACGGAGGCAGTCGACAAAAAAACTTTGTTCTAGTTCATTCATGACTAAGTTCCACAATAGCGGGGAGAGAACACCGCCCTGCGGGCAACCTTTAGTTCTGAAGGCTTTCTGGGAGTCGCCGTGCAGGCGCACTACTCTTTTGATGAGCATGTTTTGGATCCACTGTATGAGCATCTGATCCACACCATTTCTGGCGAGGGCGTTGCTTATACTGGAGAAGTTTGTCTTGTCAAAGGCTCCTTCTATGTCAATGAAGGTGCCCAGACAGATGCTTTTTTGTTGTAAAGCAGCTTCTATCTGGTTCACGACCTGATGTAAGGCCGATTCCGTCGATTTCCCTGAGCTGTATGCATGTTGATTGGCATGTAGGGGTAGGTGTTTAAGTGCCCCACTTCTTAATTCCCTCTCGCATAGCCTTTCCAAGGCTTTAAGCATGAAGGAGGTCAGGCTTATTGGTCTGAAGGACTTTGCATTTGTGTAGTCTGTTTTGCCTGGTTTTGGTATGAAAATTAGTTTGACTTCCCTCCAATTCTTCGGTACATATCTAAGGGCCAGGCTAGCCCTCATGATTGCCAGAAGTCTTTTGCGGACCGGTTCACCCCCCCCATTGTAATAACCCTGGGAAGATGCCGTCCAGTCCGGCTGCTTTGAAGGGATGGAAGCTATCGATGGCCCATCGGAGTTTTTCTTCTGAGACCACGGTGTTTGCGTGTCTCCACTCGTGTTCGGTCGCCGCTGTTGGTGTATCGTGCCACGTTATTACCGGGGCGAGGACGCAGCCTGGGAAGTGTGTTTCTAGTAGGACGCGTCTTGTCTCCTCCTCCGATGTGGTGTATGTGTTATCCGGTTTACGGAGAGTACCTGGTGCAACCATCGGTTGCTGAGCCAGTAGTTTCCTTACCCGGTTTGCTTGTTGGCAAGATTCAATGCTCCCACAAAATTTTCGCCATCCCATGGTGCGTCTGAATCTGAGGAATTTCTTGTAGCTTGATTTGGCCGCTTTATAAGCGTCCCAATCAGCGTCCGCGCTTGTGTTCATTGCCCTGTTTAGGGCCCTTCTTACCTTCTTGCGCTTGCGTTCAAGCTCAGCATCCCACCAGGGCACAAGTAGACATGTTATAGGCGTACCAAAAGCAGGACGCTAAACATAAGCCAATTAACAAGTCTGACATATGAGTGTGTGACATCGCGAGCCTGCGCCCAATAGTTTCGGCTGTAGCGTGTCTGTCAGTCAGTCAGTAACGCAAGGATTTTATATATTAAGATAAGATTAGATTAGATGTACATATAGGTTGTCATAGTGTCGTAGTGATTGGTACAACATGGGATTTCAGTTTTCGTTAAGGGTCTTTTTTACATTCTGTATATTCTTTTAGCATTCTGTTGCCTGATTACTTCAAGTGATTATTTTTAGACGTTTATCAGGAATTTTTGATAGCAGAATTCAATTTATTCATAAAATACTATAATTCAGCTTCTTAGCGCTATCCCAATTAAAATCTGGGGTCCGTTTACTTAGTCTGACTAAGTCTAACTGGATTTGGATTAATATTAGCTTTTCCACAGCGCGACTGCTTTCCTGACCTCCACAGCCAAAAGGGCAAAGCAGTATGCCATGGTTTAGACTAGTATCAGTTTATTGAGTGGTACTGAATCCCTATGATGACTGTAAAATATCTTTATGACAGCCGGGACAAACGGCTTTAGTGCTCACCGAGGCACGGGACGAGCGATAATTAACAATTAAAACGCACATTACTCCGAAATCATTGGTGCGCGCCGTAGATCCGAACCCGATATCCTCTGCATGGCAGTCTTTTGTTACGTACTTTCTTTAAATATACAAGATAACTAGGACATTTTTTAAACACAAGGACATCAAAACGCTGACAGCGTTCGCGACGGTGAATTAATGTACACTTTAAGTCTTTTGCGCAGAATTGTAATCGGGTTTGTTCGTTCTATGCTTTTGTCAATTAAGCTTAAAGCCTTCGCCGACAAATATTACTGGAGAAGGAACACAAAGTAGTTTGGTTCATCTCTAGAGAAAACGACAGCCAAATTAAGCTGAAACTAAAACTTCGCCTTGTATTAGGAAGCTGAGGCATAACATTAATTGTTTTAAGAAATACGCGCTGGCTTATGAACGACTTAAATGGAGCTTAGGATTAAAGCCAGGGTACTGCACAGATTTAATAACGAGACTCATGGCATTCATACAAACTATTTCACTTCCGACATTTACCAGATTATAAGAGCAGACCGTTAACTGTAAAACTATGCCGATTATTTATGTAGTTTTTTATAGGAATCAAACCCTGGACCTCCTGATGAGCAGACGCATACGCTATCCACTGGACCACGGAGGCAGTCGACAAAAAAACTTTGTTCTAGTTCATTCATGACTAAGTTCCACAATAGCGGGGAGAGAACACCGCCCTGCGGGCAACCTTTAGTTCTGAAGGCTTTCTGGGAGTCGCCGTGCAGGCGCACTACTCTTTTGATGAGCATGTTTTGGATCCACTGTATGAGCATCTGATCCACACCATTTCTGGCGAGGGCGTTGCTTATACTGGAGAAGTTTGTCTTGTCAAAGGCTCCTTCTATGTCAATGAAGGTGCCCAGACAGATGCTTTTTTGTTGTAAAGCAGCTTCTATCTGGTTCACGACCTGATGTAAGGCCGATTCCGTCGATTTCCCTGAGCTGTATGCATGTTGATTGGCATGTAGGGGTAGGTGTTTAAGTGCCCCACTTCTTAATTCCCTCTCGCATAGCCTTTCCAAGGCTTTAAGCATGAAGGAGGTCAGGCTTATTGGTCTGAAGGACTTTGCATTTGTGTAGTCTGTTTTGCCTGGTTTTGGTATGAAAATTAGTTTGACTTCCCTCCAATTCTTCGGTACATATCTAAGGGCCAGGCTAGCCCTCATGATTGCCAGAAGTCTTTTGCGGACCGGTTCACCCCCCCCATTGTAATAACCCTGGGAAGATGCCGTCCAGTCCGGCTGCTTTGAAGGGATGGAAGCTATCGATGGCCCATCGGAGTTTTTCTTCTGAGACCACGGTGTTTGCGTGTCTCCACTCGTGTTCGGTCGCCGCTGTTGGTGTATCGTGCCACGTTATTACCGGGGCGAGGACGCAGCCTGGGAAGTGTGTTTCTAGTAGGACGCGTCTTGTCTCCTCCTCCGATGTGGTGTATGTGTTATCCGGTTTACGGAGAGTACCTGGTGCAACCATCGGTTGCTGAGCCAGTAGTTTCCTTACCCGGTTTGCTTGTTGGCAAGATTCAATGCTCCCACAAAATTTTCGCCATCCCATGGTGCGTCTGAATCTGAGGAATTTCTTGTAGCTTGATTTGGCCGCTTTATAAGCGTCCCAATCAGCGTCCGCGCTTGTGTTCATTGCCCTGTTTAGGGCCCTTCTTACCTTCTTGCGCTTGCGTTCAAGCTCAGCATCCCACCAGGGCACAAGTAGACATGTTATAGGCGTACCAAAAGCAGGACGCTAAACATAAGCCAATTGACAAGTCTGACATATGAGTGTGTGACATCGCGAGCCTGCGTCAAAGTGAAACTGACAGATCTTGTCAACCGAAAATAAAATAAAATATGGAGTTATCGATGTGTGCGTTAGTGTACAGTTTCTACGGATTGATTACTACGCAGGTAATTTATCTACCATTTTCTTGTAATATCATTGGGGCGCACCATTTGATGCGTTGCGGTGGGGCCGCAGAGGAAGAGGAGGTGCGGTGTTGACAGGTTGCCGTCCTCCCTATCCTCTGCGGCCGTTTAGGTGCCTGCGGACAGCGAGCGCTGGTGCTGCTCCCCGTCCGCCAAAAGGCAAGGAGGCGGCGTAGTGTTCGCACCGTCTCCTTAGTCATAATTAGACGGGGCCCGCCAACACCAACGGCGGGCCAATCCCGGGCGGGGTCATGGAAAAGTATGCTATCCGCGAATCACGAGACCCCGCCACTACACGGGACCCGTAGGGACACCGCAGTGGTTTTAGTGGGTATGCCCCAAACGCTTTTAGGGGAGAGCCTCCACACACCTCCTCCGCTAGTACCAAGCCCGGTCGATCAAACTCTGGCTGGGTTGGCATCGAGTTGAGAAAAAAAAGGAGAAATCATATCTTACGTTTTTTTATAGTAATAGGCGGCAAACGAGCAGACGGATCATCTGATGGTAAGCAATTAACGCCACCCGTGGACACAAGCAACAACACAGGAGTCACAAGTGCGTTGCCGCCCCTTAGAGTTGGGAAAAGGGATAGGATGAGGAGAGGGATGAAGAATAAGGGATAGGGCCACCGGCACTCTCACTCACCGAACGAAACGCAAGTCTAAGTACTATTACTTTACGTCCGCCGTGTGGTTGACAGCATAGAATACAAGTGTCGCCACCCCTATCTTCCCGTGGGTGTGGTGAGAGGCGACAAAGGGATAATACCATTCAAATACCGTCTTTGCACTATGAGACGGAAAACTCAACATCAAACCCTATACCAACCCGTCTGGCCAGCGTGATATAGTAGGCCAAGCCCTCCTAATTTGCTCACAATACTATTGTGACGCAAATTACGAGAGACCTATGTCCAGCGGTGGACGTGAGTAGGGTGACTTTACGTTCATTTTCTGTGAGAGGGTAGTACTTCCCCGGCCGAGCCGGCCCATTCATACTGAAATCAGCAAGGCTCTACTACCAGTAGAAATCGTATCAAATACTCAAGAATTATGTACGACAGAAAAGTGTAACAAATTATATTATAGTGTTAATTAAAATTTCTACTTCTGACATTACAATATTTAATAAAAAAAATTACTATACCGCGTCCAGTTCACGCAAAAATATCACGGCAACTGATCTCGTTCGCGGTTAACTAACTTAACTCGTGCGGCGCCGCCGCATCGCACGTCATGTGCATTTGGTCACGTTGGCCACGTCAATAGGTATAAACTGTTTGTTGTTGTCACGCCGCGCCCCGAGACATCGCGTTTGTATCCAGACCGCTCACGTAGGACACCGCGTAAGGGCACCGTAGCGGAGAGCATTGTACTGTCAAACTGTAAAGGTTTGTAGGTTTGCTAATGAGACTCGGTAGTAAGATAAAAATAACTGTTCAGAACTTGCCCTAGACAGACTGGGAATTGTTTGCAGTGGGCAATGAAAGCTTGATTAGACTCATCCAGTTGTTTTAAGGCAATCATATCTCTGACATATGAGACTGAGTTTAGATTTAAACAAATTATTGTAATTTGTTAAAAATTACCGTAGTGTATAAAATTACCTAAGATCTTCCGGTGTCGGTCCTGCAACTAAGCTAAAGAATACAAAAGACTATATTGACCAATATTAGCAAGTGAATCTTTACCTAGTGCCGATTTCATACGCAACGTCTTCAAGCCCCGCTGCACGAGGTGCGGATTTATAAAATTTTTGCAAATGTTAAGTACGTCACAAAATTATCACAAACTTTGCCGGAGGTCAAAAGCGGCAATTACATACACAATTCAATTCGCCAAGCTGGTTTAACTATGTGCTTTCAAAAGGCGATATTTTACGAGACGACAAACGTGGTAGTTTTTCAAGGCAAGAACAGAGAGAGATGTGTCATCTTACAGTGTGACCAGAGTAAAAAAAAATTACAATAGACAAAATAAAATGTTACAAAACTGATATTCTCGATTTAACTATCATAGACAATATTACTATTTCAAACATCCACCCGCCCCGGACCAACCTATCGGTCCGCTAATCGGTTCGTAGACGTGACCACGTTGCAACCGCTCTCCTCAGAACCGAACCGTCAGCCAAGAACTCACCAAAACGGGGAACTCCATCAGCCCCAGTTAACAAACGAAGAATGCGCCCCCTGCGCCATCTGAGTGTTAGCCTCCTTGATCAAAACGAGGTCTCCAATCTTGGGTGGATCGGTCTTGCCGGTCCACTTAACGCG
This sequence comes from Euclidia mi, assembly GCA_944739405.2. Lineage (NCBI taxonomy): Eukaryota > Metazoa > Arthropoda > Insecta > Lepidoptera > Erebidae > Euclidia > Euclidia mi. Next base: position 57,876,466 of record OX123182.2, read on the forward strand.
TTGCTGGAGTATGTGCAAATATTCCAAATTCCAGCGTTTCCAAAAGCTCTGAGTAATCTGGCATACCAATTCAAAACGCGAGAGATGATTAGGTCTCGTATCAATACAGGGGTACTCAGGCAAGGCGACAAGTGGGCGACCAATCAAAAAATGGCCCGGCTTAAGGGCCTCCAAATCATTTGGATCTGAGGAGATCGGGCACAATGGCCTAGAGTTCAAAACGGCCTCAATCTTACAAAACACAGTTGCGATTTCCTCAAATGTAAGGACTGATTCACCAACTGTTCTGCGCAAGTGCGTCTTGGCCGATTTTACAGCGGCCTCAAATATACCACCCCAGTGTGAACAATTTGGTGTGGATAACAACCAATTTATCCCACATCGGGTAAGCCTATTGTCTATATCAGCCTTGTTGGTTTCAAGAAAATCAACTACGTCATTCAAATAATTATAAGTGCCCTTGAAGTGAGTGCCGCAATCAGAACGGATCAAGGAAGGCAGCCCTCAGCGGGATACAAATCTGTCAAATGTGGCTACAAACGCCTCGGTCGTAAGCGAGGAGACTAGTTCTAAGTGTACGGCCTTTGTGGAGAGGTAAACGAAGACACAAGTAGGCCTTAACAGTCTTGCTGTTTCGAAGTGTTGAAGTTTTCACCAAAAAGGGACCAGCGAAGTCCGTACCAACACCGTCAAACGTCCTGCTCTCTGTTACACGATCTGCCGGTAAGTCTCCCATCAAGGGCTGCATGGTAGAAGCCTTGAACTTATAGCAAGGGATGCAGCAAAAGACTACACTCCGAATAATTCTTCGGGCAGACAAAATCCAAAACTCGCGTTGCAAAATGGCCAACAGAGTAATTACAACCAGCATGCCAATTTTTAAGGTGACGGTCAGTTACCAACAAACGTACCACATGACCGTCCTTGGGTAACAAAAAGGGGTGACGTGCCCCGTAAGGGAGGTTGGCGTTCTTGAGACGCCCTCCAACGCGCAAAAGACCCACATCATCCAAAAAGGGGTTCAATTTAGATACAACTCCCGACAATTTCTATTTTCCTGACTTAAGGATAGCAATCTCCTTCTCAAAGTGCGCCAATTGCACAGAACGAATCTAAAAGGTGAGAGACTCCTGTCGTTTCTGTGGTGAGAGAAACGGTGTCAGTCGTTTCGGTTGCGGGTGCCTAAAAATAAAGACAAAACGCTTTATCCAAGCAGCAACACCTAACAACTTGTCAAGGGAGCTGTAGCGGTTCAACAAAAATCGGTGTCGAAGGCAGAATCTACCTTCTCAAGAGCGAGTGTTCGCAGACCCGGCAAGTTGGAAGTATTCAAAACTGGCATTCGAGGCCAATCAATTTCTGGTCAACTCAACCATTTCGGACCCCACCATAGCAAATGGCCTATCAAACTTCGACTTTTGGACTGCGACTTCAGATTTTTGGATTTGGGAAACGCGATTAGCGACAAATACTTCCAAAGTGTGGACAGACGCCTTCAACCAACAAAGAACAATTTGGCTGTCTGTCCAGGCGTAGGTCCCATTAATACAAATTGTTTCACCCAAAGTGTTGGACTCGTGATTCAACAATCGCACGAGTAGGGCTGCTCCCGAGAGCTCCAATTTCGAAATGGTCAGAGATGTCCAAAGGGGTGCAACCTTGTTCTTCGCCATGATCAGGGAAACCCTCACCAGACCTGCAGCACTGACTGTGCGCAAGTACACGTGCATGACCACGTTCCGAAGCATCATAAAACCCGTGAAGGGATGCCTTGTATTTCCCTGGAGGAAGGATGGGACGAGGCAAGGAGATCTCATTGATGGCAGGAAGTGAGGATACAAAAAAGGTCCATTCCTCAACAAGAGTACCGCGTAGAGGTTCGTCCCAGGTCAATCCTGCTGTCCAAAGCTTCTGCGAAAAGCATTTTGCCCAAAATATGACGGGACAAATCCAACCGTTTGGATCAAAGGTTCTGGCGACAGTAGCCAACACAAGACGTTTAGTCCAAGAACAAGGCAATTTCAAGTCTACGTTATACATAAAGATGTCTTGGACTGGTCTGTACTGAACGCCGAGAGCAGCCATCATGGCGGGTTGTCAACAATCTCAAACAAATGTGGATCCTGCTGATGATCCTCTGGCAAGCCTTCCAAAAGAGCTGGTGAGTTGAAAATCCATTTGCGCAATTCATAACCAGCGGAGGCCAAGATACCTATCAATTCGTCCCGCAAGCAGGCCTCCTTCACTCGGCCGTACCTACAGCGATAAGTGCCTACACTTTGGCGCGGCTTCCACGTCGCGTCGTCACCGCTCGCGCGTAGGGCTAGCTAATAACGTGAATTTTAATAGTGAACAACAAAAATGTTCACATCACAAGTCTGATGCGAAGTATTGCTCATTTAACGGATGTGTGTCGGAAGCAACTTGAAATTTTGATTTTATTTATTTTACGAGAGCAACTTGATAATTGTACTTTTTATTTGTTGAGATATCTCAACGATTATGGTGTCAAATTAAAGGTCTAGTTCAAAAACCATTTTATATGTTTGAGTCATGTAAATCGGTCTACGCGTTTAGGAAATAACTAAGAATTAGTATAGTGAAAATGTAAACCACCAGAATTTTTGTGGTTTTCGTTCTACGAGCTCAAATAGTGGGATAGGATACTTATAGTATAAATATTTATTATTAGGTACGTGGTCAAGTAGGTTGATAGACAATGAATAAATATTATAGTAGCAGCGGCAAGTCGACAACCCTAGCGCACCGCTCCGCGCCAGACAGCGACAGCGTTATGTGTTAGAAAAGAGCGGGAACAGTTAGGTCAATATCGCGTTAGGTACTGAATGCTCATGCGAGCTGAATTGCACTTTCTTGCTTAGTAGCAAGAGTCGCCATTTCTTTAAATTGGTTTGCGAAGTGGTGCTTCTGTTCGTAAGAACTATCTATTCTGTGCCGCAAGAGGATCGCCTTGTCCGCTGTGAAGGCGCCCGAATAAATGTCATCCACGTAAATATCGTCCTTCAGGATGGCAGAGGCTCGTGGGAAACGTAAGCTTTCGCGGTCTGCGAGCTCCCAAAGAGAACGTATTGCCAAATACGGGCTCGAGCTTAGCCCGTACGTATTGTTTGAGCTCGTAGACGACTATGGGATCTCGAGGATCCTCTCTCCAAAGGATCAGCTGGAAACGACGATCATCTGGGTGGAAACAAACATCATTTTGATATCAGCCACAAATGTGATGTATGTAGCAATGCCTAGCTCAGATAAAAGTTTACAATATTAATCTGAGGTTAGGCATACTCAACTACGCTCTGCTACCGAAAGATATGTTCAGAACTTGTCCTAGACAGACTGGGAATTGTTTGCAGAGGGCAATGGAAGCTTGATAAGACTCATCCAGTTGTTCTAAGGCAATCAAATCTCTGACATATTAGACTGAGTTTCTCAGTGCTTAGATTTAAACAAATTACAATGTAAAATTACCTGCGATCTTCCGGTGTCGGTCCTGCAACTAAGCTAAATAATACACAAGACTATTTTGGCCAATATTAGCAAGTGAACCGTTACCTAGTGCCGGTTTCATACGCGACGTCTTCAAGCCCCGCTGCACGAGGTGCGGATTTACACAATTTTTGCAAATGTAGGAGGAAAGTAGGTAGGTCAAAAGCGGCAATTACAAGTATTTACAAAATTCAATTCGCAAAGCTAGTTTAACGATGTGCTTTCAAAAGGCGATATTTTATGAGACAACAAAACGTGGTAATTTTTCAAGGCAAGAACAAAGAGAGATCTGTCATTTTACAGTGTGACCAGAGTAAAAAAAAATACAATAGACAAAATAAAATGTTACTAAACTGATATTCTTGATTTAACTATCATAGACAATATAACTATTTCAAACAATAAGTAATAAATTATATAGACCAAACTATGGAATAATATAAAGGAGCGAGAGAGCACTCGCGATGACCGCTAATTGATTCCGATGCTTATTGAGTACTAATGAGTGATTATTACAAAACTGTAGACTAAGGTAAAAATGCTTTGTTAGGTGTTTGAATATTATAGTGTATGGTTTCACCGTACATAAACTATTATTGATATTGTTATTTTGTTACGTATATAATTACCATAATAATATATATCACTATAACTAGCTGACCCAGCGAACTCCGTATCGCCTTTTTAAGAGTTTTTATTTAATTCCCTTTTTTCCAAGCCCCTTTTCCAAAGTTACCATTAACTAAGCGCTTAATCTCTTATCATTTCAGAGTCTATAAATGATGAACAAAAAAACATGGATTTTTATATAATATTGAATTCCCCATTCCTTAAAATGTCGGAGAAGATACCCATATCGACTTCAAAAAAAAATCTCGTCCACCATCTTTGATTTCCTATTCGCCATCTTTGACCACGAAATAGATGATCTGAGGGCCAGGCTAGCCCTCATGATTGCCAGAAGTCTTTTAAGGACAGGTTCACCTCCCCATTGTAGTAACCCTGGGAAGATGCCATCCAGTCCGGCTGCTTTGAAGGGATGGAAGCTATCGATGGCCCATCGGAGTTTTTCTTCTGTGACCACGTTGTTTGCCGTCTCCATTCGTGTTCGGTCGCCACTGTTGGTGTATCGGGCCACGTTATTACCGGGGTGAGGACGCAGCCTGGGAAATGTGTTTCGAGTAGGACGCGTCTTTTCTCCTCCTCCGATGTGGTGTATGTGTCATCCGGTATATGGAGAGTACCTGGTGCAACTGTTGGTTGCTGAGCCAGTAGTTTCCTTACCCGGTTTGCTTGTTGGCAGGATTCAATGCTCCCACAGAATTTCCTCCATCCCATGGTGCATCTGAATCTGAGGCATTTCCTGTAGTCTGATTTGGCCGCTTTATAAGCGTCCCAATCAGCGTCCGCGCTTGTGTTCATTGCCCTATTTAGAGCCTTTCTTACCTTCTTGCGCTTGCGTTCAAGCTCAGCGCCCCACCAGGGTTGTTTCGCCGGGGTTGAAGGCGGAGTGGTTTCCGGGCAAGCTGCATGGTAGCTGTCTAGCATCGACTGCGTCAGTGTGCATACCTGCTCGTCGATCTGTTCAGTGTCACCCAGTACCGTCGGCGTAGCGGTAAGGGTAAGTTTATCTCTAAGTAATAGGACATACTTTGATTTGTCCGTGTTGTGTGGTTTCCTGCGGGGCTGCGTGGGCTGCATATCGACTTTCATGGAGAAGCTGATCCATTTGTGGTCTGAGCATGAGGCCTCCTTCGAGACGTGCCATCCCTTGATGCGTTCAGCCGCTCCTTCTGTTGCAAGATTTAAGTCGATAATTGTCTGACTACGTTTTGTGACGAAGGTGGGCTCCGTACCTGTGTTAAATAGGGTAAGATTAGTGGTGAATGTGAAGTGAAGTGGCCCAGCTGCTACCAGCTCTGCGAAGAAGAAGAGGGGGAATAAAAACAAGAGGCAGCGCCTGGCAATAAGGCGTAAAGCTGCACAAACCGCTGCCGCCGCCGGTGCTGCCTCTACAAAAACAGCGAAGCAGGCCGCTGTCGCAGGTCCCAATAATGTGAACAGCCTGCGCTCAGCAGTGGGGGGTTCACGAAGGCCGGAGGCTGTACGGGGAAGCCGCCTGCCGCCAAGCGGCGGGCTGGCCACCCTGGACGGCATCCAGCCCCAGCACCACCGGGAAACACGGCAGGTAAAACTGCCGGAAACAAGGAAAGAGGTGAGGCCAAACGTGCTCTCAACGAGACCAGCTCGCCTCGAGGGGAGCACAAGAAGCCCCGCCTCGACTCCTCCAGGACACAAGGTAAGTCCTACGCACAGGCCTCCAAGGCGTCCCTGGGCGTTGCAGTAACATGCAAACGCACAGGGAACTTGCCGAAGAAGTTCGTGGACCGGATACTCACGGAGATTCAAAGGAAGATCCTGAGTGACGCCTGGTCGACTAAAACCCCCAAACGCCCCGCTCCTGCGTTCACCGGGAAACCCATGTACGCGGACGGGGTCCTCAAACTCTGGTGCGCCGACGAGGCAACGCGTACCTGGCTGACGGAGGCGGTCTCTCTCCTGGTCCCACCACCGGGCTTCGAACTGGAGGTCAGGGGCCAGGAAGAGGCCCCGAAGAGAGTGCGGTGCGGCATTGTCGTTCCCAACGAACAGGGAGTCTGGGACGACGTGCGCGACGTGAGTCGGGCTCTGGAGTTCCAGAACCCCTGGTTGGCGGTCGACAAATGGTCGCTGCTGCACTCGGAAAGACGATCAGGTGGGTGCTTCCTGGTCGTGGGCGTCCCGGAGGAACAATATTACTTGCAATTTGCTTGCAATTTGCCTAATTCGCATTCTTTTGATAAAACGTGACACCCAGCAAATAACACGCACAATGTATGTCAAGGTACTATGATTAAGCAGCATATCCATAATAAACGAAGTATTATTTTGTGCTAAGGCTGTGTTCACATTAGGCGACCTTATTTCTACCTTGGGCACGTCGTATATAATCTTCCTTTGTTTTTGTACGTCAAATTGTTTCAGCCATGTGGGTCCTTCCCACCACAACGAATGCTCCAACAGCTGAAGAGTCGTCAGTCCTCTAGTTGCACAGTCAGCGGCGTTTTCTTCCGAAGAAACATGATTCCAATGATTAGATGGGATGATTTCTGTTATCTGTTTCACTCTATTAGCAACAAATGACTTCCATCTGGATGCGTCCCCATGTAACCAGCCAAGGACTATCATGGAATCGGTCCACGCGTGTACTGTCATGTGTTCATTTGGCAAGGAACTAACAACCTTTTTCAATAACTGCGACAATAGTAAGGCTCCACAAAGTTCTAGACGCGGCAGTGACAATTTATTAGCCACTAGAGCTAACCTTGTTTTTGCCGCAATAAGGCTTGATGTGTATTCGCCCTTATCGTTTTTAGTCACCAAGTAAATAGTGCAAGCGTATGCCTTATCCGATGCGTCACAGAATGCATGTAATTGACAATTTGTTTCTAGGTTACCGACATATCTCGGTATGCGGAACTTATTTATATTTTTAATGTCTTCCTTTAATTTCAGCCAAGTTTCGAGAATATCTCTAGGCAACTCATGATCCCATAATGCTCCCATTGACCATGTTTTTTGGAACAATAGCTTCGCTCTAATCGTAAGCGGTGATAACCAGCCAAGCGGATCGAATAACTTAGAGATTCTTCTTCTTCTTTGTTTCGCTCTTGGCAGAGCGGTCGTGGTCATCATGAGGGAGTCTGAGGGGTTGATGTAGCCCGTTTGACGACATCTCGCCATCTCGTCCGGTTTCCGGCACTTCTAGTGCATTGTTGAAGCGATTGACCCACCGCGGACTTTATTTGATCAGTCCATCGCATTGGTGACCTGCCACGTGGTCTTGTACCTTCCACTTTACCTTGAACTACCAAGCGCTCAATAGAGCCGCTATGTCGTCTTGAGACGTGTCCGAAATATTTCAGTATGCGAGATTGTACCAGAGCAGACAGACGCTGATTGATGCCAAGTTCTTGAAGAATGGAGGCATTTGTACGATGTTCGGTCCAAGATACCCCTAACATTCGCCGCCAGCACCACATCTCCAAAGCATCTATCTTTTGCTTTTCAATTTCTCGCAACGTCCAGGTCTCTGCGGCGTATAAAAATATGGAGAATACAAGGGATTTTACTAGTCGGGTTTTAGTGACTCTAGTTATGTTTCTATTCTTCCATATTTTCTTCAGTCTATCCATTGCGCTTCTCGAGATTGCCATACGCCTTTTTATTTCGTCCACGCAACCACCGTTGTTAGATACAAGAGAGCCAAGGTATACATAGGACTGGACGACTTCACATCCTGCCATTGTAGTCACTTCTGACAAGCTAGAGTTTGCTCGGTCCACAATCATCATTTTCGTTTTACTGCGATTGATTTTAAGACCAAACTCTTGACTTACTCGTTCCATTTTTAGAAGTAGCTCCTGCATGTTACGTTCATTAGTTGCAAACAGAGTTGTGTCGTCAGCATAACGCAAGTTGGCAATCTTGTATCCACCAACTGATACACCGTCTGTCCAATCTTCCAAAGTAATTCGCATTATGAGTTCAGTGTATATATTGAACAGAAGCGGCGATATTATGCATCCCTGGCGAACACCAGCACGAGGATGGAATGCAGCTGAAAGGGTATCGTCTGTTCGTACTGAGGCTGTTCCTTTCTCATACAGACTTCTAAGAAGATGCACAAGGTGTTTTGGCGTTCCCATAGTCAGAAGCGTATCCCAGAGCTTTGGCCATTTCACTGAGTCAAACGCTTTGGAGAAGTCAACAAAGCAAATATAAGTGGGCTTGTTGAATTCTCGGGCCTTTTCGATGATTTGTCGCACGATGAGAATTTGCTCCCGGGTGCCTTTTCCCCTCACAAAACCCGCCTGTTCCGCAGCAATCTCCCTAGACAGGTATGGTTTAAGCCTTTCATTAAGAATATGTAACAGTATCTTGCTTGAGTGTGATATAAGTGCAATTAGGCGGTAATTGTTACATTTTTTTGTTGAGCCCTTTTTGTGCAGTGGAGCGAAGATTGTATGGGACCATTCAGTCGGCCACACTCCGGTTTGCCATATCTTGTCACAGATAGTGTGAAGAATCCGTACACCATGTTCACCTAAAGCTTGTATGGTTTCAATAGGGATTCCATCTCTACCAATCGCTTTTCCATTTTTCAGGTGTTTTATAGCGGCTTCAACTTCACGAAGAAGTATTGGAGGCTCTAGATCTTTACTATCGGGCTTTGTGCTGGGATAATTTTGGCATTGTGGGTCCTCAAATAACGACTGACAGTATCTCCTCCAAGTCTCAGAGATGTCATCTAATTCTGTTATTAGTTTGCCATTGGGATCTTCAATGGCCCATGTTTTAGATGACAGAGTCATTGTAATGAAGCGAATTTTTTGAAAGAGGTCTCGGGATTCTAATTTGTGGGCGTGTTGGTCTATATCTTTGCATATTTGCCGCAAACAGGCGTTGTGATCTCGTCTGCACTGTCTCTGAATCTGTGCTGACAGCCTATTTAAGTTTTCAACAGTTGAGCCTCGTGCTTTCATCTCTCTCCTCTCTGTGACCAGTTCCAGAGTATCTTTGGTCATCCAATGTTGACGCTTGCGTATTCCAGCAGGTGGCGATTGTGACTGCACTGCCGCGAGTTTAATGAGTTTCACTGCCCTGTTCCACAACTCATCAGATGTCTCTTCTTCGGTGTCAGCCTCAGACCATGTGTGCCAGTTTTGTTCTACGGCTTCCCTAAACATGATGTGATCCCGAACTCTGATGCCTTTTTGTTTGTCGGAGGTTCTTGCTGCAGTGAGTTTTAATTTCAAGTTTGCAATTAAGAGTTGGTGATCTGATCCACAATCAGCTCCAGGAAGCGTATGAGCATTTTGAATTGAAGCTATCCACCTTGATGGCACCATGATATAATCTATCTGATTACGGTATTTGCCGTCCGGGGATGTCCATGTGTATAGCCTTCTTGGATGATGTTGAAATCGGCTGTTTGCAATTACAAGGTTGTGTTCGGTTGCGAACTGTATAAGGCGATCCCCTCTGTCATTGCGTATACCAAGGCCAAATTTCCCCACGCATCCGTTTACCTGGTGAGAATGTGCACCAATTTTGGCGTTGAAGTCTCCCAAAATAATAAGTATCTCTCTGTTTGGGAGTTTAGATAAGGTCGCTTCGAGTTCGGTATAGAAGTTCTCAATGACGTCATCACTTGCAGCACTGGTAGGAGCGTAGACTTGCACAAGGTTTATGTTCACAGGTGAAGCTTTTATTTTCATGGTAAGTATTCGGTCGTTTACTGGTTCATAACCCAACACGCAGTTCCTGAGTTGTAAAGGAACGAGGAATGCAACTCCATTTCGGCTATAGTTGTTATTACCAGAGAAGTAGATAATGTGCGTATCGGTACGTATATGGCCGCTATTTTTCCAGTGGGTTTCGCTTACTCCACATATACTTAAACCACATCTGGTGACCTCTTTCTCTAAGATTTCAAGTTTTCCAGGATAAAGCAAGCCTCTGACGTTCCAAGTTCTTATCCTTTGAACTTGACGTAATTTCACAGACATTCCAGTAACACCGTTTCCATCAGGAGCCTGGTTTCCTACTCCTCCATGGCCGGTATCCAACTTTACACCGCGTGCCCCGGACGCAACACGGCGCCGGTTGCTAAGCGGATTGCATGGCGATCGCAGCTCTTTATCTTTAACTTTCATAATGACTGTCTTGGGAATTTAGTGCAGTGGTTTCCCGTTGCCTTCTGCACCAGACATTTTGGGGGTTATTTAGTCCTCAAGGCCGCTGTAGCCTCTTCCAGCCGGTCGCCCAGCCAGGTGTATGGGTATACCGCCATTGCTCGGTCGCCAGAGCCGCGTTCGTTATCTAGCAGGGAGCACCACGGCGACTAAGGTGTCGCCGCCGCCAGCTATTCATACGAACCACTAGCGCGTGCAGGTGAGGTTGACAATTGGATCGGATGAGATGTGATTTCCGTTCTTCCCTTACTCCCCTTAACTTAGAGATATCTGAAAGTAATTGACGTTTTGTTATTGATTGTGGATTCTCAAATATTATTTGGCTTTCTAATAAGAAGGCATCGGATGATGGGTTCCACTTTAAACCGAGAGTTTTTCTAGATTCGAGGCACTTAAATTCGTAGGGGCTATTTAGTTGTTCAGATGTCAGATGTTCTAATAGCTCTGTGTCATTACTGGACCACTTTCTAAGATTCATGCCAGCACCACGTAACATGTCAATAAGTTGTCCTTGCAACTCCTTGGTCGTTTTTTTCAGATTATGGCCTGTAAGCAAATCGTCGACGAAGAACGAGTTATGGACCACTGAAGCTGCTAACGGATATTTTTCAGCGTCATCCAGAGCCAGTTGTTTTAGGGTACGCATAGCTATATATGGGGCTGGCCGGCTGCCGTATGCTACGGTTGTTAAACGATACTGCTTTAATTCGCTATTCAATGTATCCCTCCAAATGATAGATTGCAGGTGTTGATCACTAACTCTTATCAATATCTGCCGAAACATCTTTTCTATATCGGCAGTGATAACGTACTTGTACTGCCTCCAGTTAATAATAAGTGACAACAAATCTTGCTGTAGATTTGGTCCGCTAAACATTAAGTCGTTCAGACTGTTACCCGAAGTGGACTTTGCTGACGCATTAAAAACTACTCTCAATTTGGTTGTAGTCGAATCGTGTTTCCAGACTCCGTGGTGCGGCATGAAGTATCCATCTTCGGTGTTATTGTCAGCAACTGGAGTCATATGGCCTAGGTTTTGATACTCGGCCATAAACTGTTTATAATGCGACGCAAACGATTTATTTTTGTACATCTTGTGTTCTAGCTGTTTGAATTGAGCTATCGCCTTGTATTTTGATGCGCCTAGTTTTTGTTTATAATCGGCTCTCATCGGCAACCCAACTTCGTATCGACCATTATCTAAACGCCTCGTTGTTCTTTTGTAAAAGTCTTCGCAAAACTGATCATCAGGAGTCAAGTTGGACGATGGCGATGAGTCATCTATGTCTCCCAGTTCCCAGTACTTGGATATTTCGTCGCGCACATTGCTGATGACAACGTGACAGTGGTATGTCCTTACATTGCCTGATAGTATCCAACCCAAGTGTGTTTCTTGGGCTATGGGAGCCTGCGCCGGGCCCTTTATGAGACCACCTAAAATGATTTCTGAATACACACTGGCGTCCAAAAGTAAGTCGATAGTAAGCCTAGTAATATTGTACTCAGGATCAGCTAGCTTTAAGTGTTGCAAGTGAGGCCATGACTGCTTGCTAAATGTAGAGTTAGGCAAGTCGTTTATAACCTTAGATACAACCAATGCCTGCGTGGTAAAGCCATAGTTTCCATATATCGATTTGCATTCTAACGATACAATGCCTTTGCTTTGCTTAGCGACTGGCCCTATGCCCGAGATAGAGGCATGATATTGACGACGTTGTAAGCCTAACAATTGCGTAGCGTTCTCAGATATCAAGGAAATCTGCGAGCCTTGATCTAAAAGGGCTCTTAGAGTAACATACGTACCATTTCTAGCTAAGACATTCAGTTTAAGAGTGGTCAACAAAACTTCTTCATTGTCAGCGGCGACGTGATTTACTTTATGCTGAGCTGTAAGGTTTAACGGCAATGCAGATATGCCTGAGGTCGTCGCTAAAGCTACCTGAGGACGTTGTAGGAATGCGTCATGCAGTAAAGTGTTGTGGTCCTCACCGCACTTCTTACAACGCTTTGAATTGGTACAATCATTATCGTAATGATTATACAGACAATTTTTGCAATACTTTGCTTTTGTCACCGTATCTAAACGATTCTCAGGTGAAATGTTAATAAATTTTCTGCATGAAAACAAAAAGTGACGAGTTTTGCATATAGGACAGTAATTGGGGCCTTGAGTAGAGGCAACCTTGTACTGATTGTTATGATAACGATTTACGGGTTTATTATTAGCGTGAACTGTCTCACGATTGACAGTTGGCTTGGTGGCCTCCTTATCCCTCTTCGGCATGGGTTCTAGGGCTGTAAACTTGCTCTCTAAGAACGCCATAAACTCCGCCAGAGATGATAGCTCTCTGGGTGACTTGCGAGCTTCCTTATAGTCACAGAAGGTGTCTTGATCTAATTTCTTACAAAGAAGATGCAGTAATAACGGATCCCAGGTATTCGTATCTACGCCGAGGTTGTGGATAGCATGAATACACTCTGTACTAGTGTCATATAACCGTTTCAATTCATAAGCTGTTTGCTTGTGTATAATTGGCTGATTCAGGAAAATCTCAATTTGATTGGTGAATAAAACTTGGGTGTTATTATACCTATGTGTAAGTATCTCCCAAGCGGTGTCATAATTATCAGCTGTGATATGCAGATGCTGGATAAGACGCTCAGGTTCTCCTCTGACCTTTCCTTTTAAGTGCTGCATCTTCTGAGCCTTGGTAACGGAATTATTGTCGTGGATAGCTTCGGTAAATAAATCACAGAATGTTGGCCACTGGGTGTATTTACCGGTGAAGTAGGAATCTCTAGCTTGGGCGTTGCTTTATGCACGTGAACCATGGATGAGATCTTCTTGTTTAACGCACGCTTTATGTTCTTGAAAATGGTCTCGTGTCTATTGAGTTCCTCCTCATACGAAATATCCTCACCTTGGAGTAAATGATCTATACGCAAGTGTAACGCGTCGATAATATCCCACTTACTCTGAATACTTCTCAGCTCGTCCTCAAGTTCCCATTTTTCTGGAATAGCGTTCACGTCAACGCTCTTTACTAACCTGTTAAAAGCCCTAAAATTGGTTCTCTGTAAAGCTAACAACTCGATAGCCTCACTGTTAGATACACTCACTGTCATAAGAAGGACGATAGCAAATTACGCGTAGCCTGATATAACTCCTTAGCCTGCTGGTAATAGTTAGAACTAAAATACGTAGGCTCTTTTTCCGGCTGTTCAGAAAGTTTAATATGATTTTGCTCGAACTCTCCCCAGAGGCTATCCAGTGCCTCAAGTCTCTTTTGAATATATTCCGGAGTCTTCCTAGACAGCGGATCCTTGCCAAAATTTACTTTAATTTTGTTGATGCTTTCAAATAATTCAGTCTGGCGAGAGCTCGATGCTTCCATCATGATAAAATAAAAGGAACGTTCTTACTTGGACTGATGCTTGATAACCTTGACTGCAAGCTGCTGCTGCTGGTATCTGCTATTCGAAGTTCGCGACACGGAGTCTCTGATCGTACACTGAGTTTAATTGTAAGTTCGAAAATAATCCGTCGGGATTATCGCGAAGCACTCAATAAGAGATTATAGTTAGGACCGGTGTCACTTCAAAAAATTTTCGAAGGACCAAAAAATGTAGACTGCAGGTCTTACACTTAAGGTACAAATGTAGACTGTTTGGTCTTACACTTGTTGTTATGAGAAAATGATAAAATACGTGATAGATGCGGTGATGCTAAAATGAAACCAACCGCGATGAGTGCTGTGAAATCACTGATTTATTTTTGCTTACAAATGTACTTATGAGGTAAATGATGAACTAGTGATAAATGCTGAATGGGCTAAAAAGTAATACATAATATGTAACGGCTCAAATACATATTATGTATTTGAGCCGTTTGGGGTGGAAACGCTAGGCTCATGGGGTCCGAGCGCTCACTCTTTATTCGGAGATATATCTAAACGGTTAATCGACGTCTCACGTGACCAGAGGGCTGGTTTATTCTTTGCTCAAAGAATCGTCGTAAAATGCCTCCGCATCAATGTCATCGGGTAACGTGCCCAGAAGGCTGGCAGCATTGCCACGCTGGATGGCAATGCTGATTCTCTGAGCAAAGAATAAACCAGCCTTCTGGTCACGTGAGACGTCGATTAAACGTTTCGAAATTTCCCGGAACAGTGAACGAGCGCTCGGACCCCATGAGCCTAGCGTTTCCACCCCAAACGGCTCAAACTTTCTTGTTTAGATATAATGATTATGTAAGATAGTAATGTATATAGTTAAAATTAATAACCTGGTATAATGTTACTGTGAAAATTATTCAAATAAAAATAAATTACAAATTAAATTAAATAAATTAAGCATTCAACATAGATAGCCTTAGAAAGTTAATCGAAAACTATATATTCAACACTAGAGTGTGAATCACCCATAAAAATAAAGGTGGCTGCGTGTTCAATAAAAAATAAGCCCGTATATTGGACTATAGACATTCGAGAATGTATTGTAAGAAAAGCAAATAAGACGATTCGATTTACATCATGTGAGATATCTATATCGATAATTTTCTCAGCTAGAGTTTATTTTTGTCTAGATTCAAAATACCATTGTATTGGAATTGTTGAAAAATGATAGCATTTTTTGAGCGATATTTCTTGTTCAATTAGCGAAATATTTTCTATTCTTTGGACGAAGGCAGTTTGCTTTAATGAAACTTTCATGTCACGTTAGGCAGCTAGTTGTCTTCTCACTGCCAGTTTAATAGGATTCCTTCCACTGGTGGATTGGTGTTTAATTAAGAGCGTTTTCTATGTTACAGAGTACTTACTACCGTGGTAATTTTAGACGATTATTGAATTGAATACAAATACTTCGGTTCTATTCGGCGTGTTTAAGTATTTGGTTCCGTCCGTGTGGTGACGGATTAAGAATACAGAATATCACCACCCCATATTATCCCATGGGTGTCGTAAGAGCCAACAGAGGGAGCATATTATGCACAAAACAGCATTGTAAGAGAAGGAAAACTTGATACAAACCCTATACCAACCCGTTTGGCCAGCGTGGTATAGTAGGCCAATTCCTCCTTTCAAAGGAGAGGCCTAGTCCAGCAGTGGACTGTTAAAGGCTGATGATGATTAAGTATTTGGTTGGAAAAGGAATGTGGTGGAATTTGAAGTTGTATTACCTAAAACTAACGAACAGATGTAATAATTAGGTACTTTAGAAATTAAAAGTACAATGGGAAACCTTCTAGGAAAAGCTTTCATATAAAATTGTTAGGTCAAATATCATTATTATCATCTATTTATAAAGAAGTAAATTCATCATATATTTATATTATAAGTTATAAGCAGTATACTATGAGGTTCTGTTCCTAATTTTTCGACAAATTACGAGTTACTCTTTCCAATTTTCATGTTTCTATAATAAGATAACAGCTTTATCTTATAGACGACAACCTTTTGGATCCATATCACATGTGATTTATAGATACTAGATAAAATGGTTCAGGATTTTTGTTATCAATATTATCACTTATGCTGCAGGAATATCGTTGAGGTCCAGCGGTCTACATGCCGTTTAGCATGGAGTTGAGTGCTGTCTTGATTGAGTTTAAAGTTTGGGTTAGGATGTTACAGTACCTATGCTTCGTGGCCGTTGTTAAATTGTATGTAGCATCATCTGCAAAGCATTCAAATACTTCTTTCTATTTTCACTGCAATATTACATTTGGTTAATATAATCATAAATTTGATTAAATGTATATAGTATTATATATAGTATTATAATATCTCCAAAGCAGAAACCTTATTATTTTTCAATTGAAATTTCAACATGCCATTCGCAGTCACTAATCTTCTTAGTTTAGTAAAATGATTATTCTGCTATGGACTTTATAATTGAGTATACTTTGGCCCACCACGAATATTAAGTTCCGCTGGAGTCAAATCTCGGTATTCATTTTAATTACATTTTCACATCGAGGGCGACCGGATTAACTTGGATTCTGCTTTAGGCTAATACGACGAATAATGAGACGTGTTTTTATAGCCAGTTATTTTCATTACATTTTTTAATTAATTTAGTAAATACCTCGTAATATAGGCGTAGAATAAATCAACTACGAGGTTTTCTTTTTGGGTCCAAATGAATAAGGCAAGATTAATATTAATGTATCAAATTTCAATCGCAACTTTACGTAAAAATTAATCTGTAGTGCCTTCTGTATTGCCACGACGTTTCAGCATGGGTTGATTTTTGGGCTGGCCATAGTCTACCACGCTGGCCAAGTGCAGGTTGAAAATTGTACAGTATAACAGAATATACTTGGTATATGGTGTTATACTTTTAACTTGATAATTGCTATTTCCAGGCGCAATTAACACTCCTTATGACTCTACAGATGACATAGCGGTTTATGCGACCGCATCAAGTATTAGCACCATGGCAATGCAAAGAGTTGTATAGCTTCGATCAGATAACACGGAATATCCCTTTGTACCACATACTAGATAAATCTACTAGGGATTTATTTAGTATGCTAAATTAGACTTGTAAAAACGTTTAAGACGCACAAAAGAAGCCCAAGTAATAATAATAATATATAATACTTGATTGAGTATGCAAATAATTATAAATAAAATAATTATGATTTTTATAATATATATGTTATATTGTATTCTTTAGTTGACAAAATATACCAAGAATAAGGAAATTTGTTTTAAAATATCAAATTATAAGATATGTATTATGACATAAAAAAATATATTTTAATAAATTTTATATTACATTCAGTTATTGTTTTTAATTGTAAAATTTGTTACCGTTAAAATAAAAACTCATGTATTCTTTCTTATTTTTTTTTCAAGGGGGTATAGTGTGTAGCTAACCTAACCTCCGTGTAATATTAGTCTGTAAGTTAATGCAATATAGCTCAATCATTCGAGCCTTAAACACGCGTTTGACTTCCATCCTTTACAGTCAACAAATGAGCCTACAACAAAGAAAAATCGAATATTGTAAACTTCACTCACTTTAACATAATAATAGTTGCTGCAAGCTGCAACAATACACGCAGTTCACATTATCTGTATCTACAATTCTCGATTTACCTTGACAACTTAACTGCAATGCATATTTGAATAAACATCACCAATTCGAGCTAGATATTAACGCAATCTGTCGCAAGATCTATTATATGTATGTATTAAACGTAATGTATGTGCCATCCCTTACGTCACAGTGACGATCAATCGTCTTGAGCTGAAGGTAATATCCACTTAATTGGACTCCTAGCTTTATGCCAGCTATACGTCCATCATGTTATCTGTTCTAAGCTAAATGTTACGTAACGACATATCTATTCTAATGTGATATATCTGAAGAGTTTACTTATATTTATATAACGGATACATGTTACGTAATAAAAGGGAAAATAAAGGGGAAATACCTTATACTTGCCCCGACTTTTCAGCATGGGTTGCATCAGCCGTGTTCATGGTCAGAGTTTGTTTGTTGCTCTGGTCTTGCTTGGCTCCCTATTATTTCACTCGAAGCAGTATTTAGCCAGTCGCATTTAATCATGACTTCCCTGTCTACGTATGTCTAATCCGCCATAGATCATCCATCTTATCCCTGGACACTTAACTTATTAAAAAACGGTGACCGAATCTCTCAGCTTTGTTTGCTGAAAAATGCCTTGACTTCAACAGTTGCAATTGGGCAGGCAGGCAAGACAATATGGAGCTACTCTGTTGCTCGATAATAAAAAAACAAGCGTAGACCTCTCTAAACGACACAGACAAGATGTAAATAAAGTGAACTCCACTTAAGCAACGATTGTCAAAGCAGTCTGTTCGCTTCGTTTTGTAATAGGCTAGTTGTTTGACTTACAAAATCAAAGCATCCACTTCAAATTTCTACAGCGCCAGCGTTCCAAAACAAAAAATAATGTTATAAAAGATAAAATAAATTCCAATAAAATACGTTAAATTGATAAAATATAAACCACCGGTTCAATCTTGAACATCCAATAATAAATTTGAGCCAATTTCCTTAAGAGCTTCGTTATACAAATTGTCAATACCCACTCATTAAACGGGGAAAGTACCCACAGACAAAGGAGTTATCATCGGAATTTATGAGTTATAAAATTGGCACGGATCACCTTTATGGGTGAAAACATGAAAATATCGAAGTTAGCAGGGTATAAATTATATTAAATTGCGCCTGTTTGGATTGTGGTTAACCCTTTAGCATCGGAAATGAGGAGATTATTAGGAATTTCAACCGACGTTGGAATCATCGATCCGGAAATCTATGTCTTGGCAATGAGACGATTAGGTGAATAAATTGGTCTACTACTTTGATGATTATATTTTTCAATGAAATTATTGTACCTACCCAGCTTTGCCGAATTACCTACATTATATTAAACATATTTTGAAGACCAAGTGAGATACTGACGGCGCACTGTTTGGACATGACACACATTGACGTCGTTTTCCAGTAAAATATTGAATTTGAGTAATTAGCGTCTGAATCCCCTTATAAACCAAAAAGTGCTAGCGATGTTCTCATTTAATGTGCCAACGTTCAGAATGCAGTTTAATTTATAATAACAGGTGTCATAAGCCATAATTATTGATACATGAAATTTGCTTTGCGTACATAATCGTAATATGAAACTTAATTAAAATTAATCACAATAGGGCACAGGACAGCAATCATGCACTATTTGAATAATCGGCTGTTTTGTGACTTTATTTTTAGAATTACAGAAGAATCTCACTAAACCGGCACTACTAAAACCCAGAGGAATTCAGATTTTTGGAATTTTCGGCTTATAGAGAAAAATAAAAAAAATGTGTAAAATGTGGATGTTCGACAGTTTTTATTGTAACTGTAACATATCTCTTTGTAATTACATAGTTGTGCAACTTCTATCCCTTGCTTAAAAACCTTTCCTCACATGTTTCGAAGAATTATACAAAATAGCTGTATTCGCGGTTACACTTACTATTTATGGCTACTGCTCGGCACCCTTGTCTTATAGGTTTTGGTGATTTAGTCTATATAGCCACCCTCAATAAATTTACTATCTAGCAGTTCCTGAGATTAGTTCAACCTAGCAAACTGTTCAGGATTAGGGTAGGTTGGTGTAAGATGACGCACTTTTGAAACAATCGGTCATAATAAAATAAAAATGCAACGTTTCGAAATCACACTTATATATTCTAAATCTTTGACTTATTCGTAACAATAGAATATATAAATCAGCATCACATCTATTGTCTTTGGACAAATTTTCATATGATCTTAAAAAATCAGAAATGCGCACTTTTACACAACCCATACGGTAAGTTGGCGCAGCAAAGTCGATAAGATGGCGCAGTTAATGCGAGGTCATCTAAGGGAGACAAATATCGCATTTAAATACACCAAATCCAAGTTATCCCGTACATTTATCTTGCCACCATTCTTGACACACTGAGCATTCTATCCAGTCTGCTTTTAAGGGTTCCTTATAAATTTCCTGACTCCCAGGACATGTCCAGACCTTTTCTACAGCAGGTTTGTTGGGTGCTTTAGATTTTAGTTTAGGTTTTTTAGGTTTTAGTTCAGCTTTTTGCTTCCTTGCTGCCTCTAATTGCGGTTTGTAAGGTGAAATGCTAATTACTTCTGATTAGTGGATCGGACGTTTCCTATTAGTGGATCTTATTGTCTGAGATTTAGGGAAAGGCTTAATATTAAGAATTTTATCAGACACTAGCTAGCTCTTCCTGGATGACTTCTCAAACATTTTTCATACTCCTCAGCGTAATACTTTTTCAGTATTCCGTGAAAACCTCTCTGCATCTTGTGGCTGCTATGTGGTGGTAAAGTGATTGCAACAATATTATTTTCCCGAGGCCTATTCTCCTCTTGTTAAACAATCACTTCTCACTCTGCTGATTAATAAAAAGAAAGTCCAATCCTCAAATTAAAAAAATAGGGTTTGTAAGATGGCGCGCGCCATCTTGTACACCCGCCTGTTGCGCCATCTTACAAACTTCCCCACAATGGAGAAATCATTGCACTAACGCCATCTCCTATGAAATACCAGAATTATTTCGTTTCTTAGGTCGATATAAAGTATTTGTTTAGTACAAAATTCAATCAAAACACGTAATATATGCATTGTTTTATTCTGACTCAACTTCCTAATGAGAGTAAAATTCGATTAAAAGTGTTCAAAATCTTAAAACTTACCTGGAACAATCGTTTTGTGAGCAAATCGAATATTTTTTTGGGAGCAAGTACCGGACAAATAGTATACAAAACACTACTGAAATTAGCTGCTTACGACACACCAGAATCCACCAATTGCGAGTGCGCCAACTTATCTCCTGCGCCATCTTACACCAACCTACCCTATAATATTTATTCGGTTTTATACTTATACATTTCTTTATATGTTTATGTACATTGCCGCTGAACTTTAATGTGTGTGTGTGTATGAGCGTGTAATATTTCTATTTTAGGGTTCCGTACCTCACAAGGTAAAAAAGGAACCCTTATAAGATCACTTTCTTGTCCTTCTGTCTGTCTGTCTGTCTGTCTGTCCGTGTTTCACCACCGATTTTCTCAGGGACGGGTGGACCTAGCAATTGAGGTCTATGGTTTCTATTTGGTGTATAAAAATCAGGGTCCTGGGTCAACCCGATAAAAAGATATGGTCAAAATTATAAGTACCAAAATTAACCTTAATTTTCAACTTTTTTTAATTTTCGGAATTTTTACTTTACTTGTGCTGTAAGACCTTGGTTTTAACCAAAATTGACAATTCTAGGTCAACCGTAAGTACCCTACAGGTTTTGGGTCGAAAACCTATATGGTAGTTCCCGTTGAACTAGAATCATGAAATTTGGCCAAAAGCTTCTTACAGCACAAATTAAGGAAAAATTACAAAAAATAAAAAAGTGGAATATTTAAGGGTGTCCCCATACATACATAGTAGACTCCATTTATGATAGTCCTCTAAGTTGTATGGGCGCTCATACAGATTTAGAGGACTAGCGTAATTAGCACCAACCTCAAATAAGGTAAAATGCGTACGGAACCCTCGGTGCGCGGGTTAGACTCGCACTTGCCCGATTTTTTTATTTATTATAATTTAATTTGTTTTTCTTTAAGAAAAATAAACACGCTATCTTTCAAAGCGCAATAATACTAAAGTATGTATGTCCTTTAGTTGCAAGAAAGCCTTCGTTTTATCGTACCTACTGCTATAGCAATCCAATTGATTAATTAGTTTTTACAAGCCGATCCCAATTCTGACATATTTAATAACAATACAAGTATAATACGTAGTTCAATCAAGCTTTTTTAAAAACATGACATTTAAATAAAAAAAAATATGTTTAGTTATGTTTAGTTTCTAATTTAATAAGTTTTAAAATTGTTCTAGTTTAATTTAATTTAATTATCTGTAATAATATTGTTCTTGAATTGTATAGCTTCACATAACATATAAGCGATTTGGTTTATAACTGTATAGGCCGGCGCGCACGGACGTCGCGGCACGGCACGGCATGGCAAAGGATTTCATTACTGATCAAATAATTGTTTTTCTTATTTCAATGAGCTTAGAATTCATATTACTTTATTTCGATACAATCGTACCGCGGCACGCCGTGGCATACTGCGGGACGCCGTGGCACGTCGTGGCATATTGTGGGACGTCGCGGCACGTCGCGGCATACTGCGGGACGCCGCGGTACGCCACAGCGTCCTGCAGTGTGCCACGACGTAATCAGTAGGTAAATAAGTTCCTGAATTCACCGTTAGTAAATCTTGTTTTCCATAAAAAATGTACCCAGAATTGTTTTCTCTTCAACGTATCAGTTTGTATTTGTCGTTCTTTTTCTTCAGCAAGAAGTGGTATTGATACTAAATTCCAGTCAATTAGACGCCTCGGTATGACGCGGCATGCCGCGGTACGTCGCGGTATGCCACGTCATGCAGAAGCGTCCTTCGGGCTACTGAAACATGCCGTTCCACGCCGTGCCTTCAGTCGGCGCCGGCCTTAAGCTTGCTCTGTTCGCTTATATTCAGTTTCGTGTTTTACTGTTTTAGGTGATAATATAAATATCGTTGGATAATAAATCACGTGAATACAAATTGCAAACTGTGAAATTTAGATATATGGATAAAGCTTATCTCGTATTAAGTTATATATTTACTAGATATATATCACAATGTTTAGGCCGCATTATATCTGGATCAACCGCCAAGTCTTGACCATCAATCCATCCATTAAAATACAATTCCAATCAACATTTCATCAAATTCGGAGCAGCCTTTCTGTAGTGGTAATATACGTGTGGTTATTGATTTTGTTTATATGATAATAACTACCAGTCTTACGTTCTATCAATATTCGCTGGAATTAGCCGTCTATTAAATGCTTATAAAATTGTTCTCCGTATGGTGACGGTATGGATTAAGAATACAAGGTGTAACCCCCCTTTTTCCTACCAGGGAAGATAAGAGGCGGCTAAATAATATACACGAAGCCAATAGTACCTTTGAGAAGAGATGGAAAACGCGATATGCACCCTATACCATTCCGTCTTGCCAGCGTTATATAGTTATTCAAGTCCTTTTATTGACGTACAATGATAATGTGACGCAAAATAATAGAGGCCTTCTTTCAACAGTGGAATACGCAAGGATGTATCATTAAAGTTATTGCAGGTTTATATTTTGAATTACAAGCAAACAAGATTATTAATTTATTATTTTAAAAGACTTCTCCCGTACTAGGAATAAATCCTGTCGCGGGAGACTTTACAAACATTCAACCAACGGACACAATTATCACCCTGACTCGAAAAACACTTTACACAAACTGTTGTCTCGTGTGAGACTCGAACTCACAGCACTTGACACAGTGTCAGTGCTGAGGCGAACGCTTAATCCACTACACCAGCCGTGCAATCTACATAAGTATTTAAACACATCGTCTTCGAATTTTTTAATTACAAAACAGCACATTGGTAAAAATACTTTAAATTTGAAACATTCATAATTAACTCAGTATTAGTTTAGTTTTTTCGAAAGCTGTGAATTACCACTCTATAATCCGATAAATCCAAACCAACCGTGAGCGTTTCTCCGGATTCTTTAGGTAATTAAGCTTAGGGACTTGAGACCCTTATGATACTATGGATAGCAAACAGAACCCTGATTAATAAGACAATTTTAATAGTGTTAGCCCTTTATTAGATCAGTTAATATAAATATAATATAATGTATTCTGTTCATATAATTGATACAGCAATAGCCTAGTGGAGATACCAACAGATTGCCATGCAGAAGGTATCGGTTTCGAAATTTTGAATCCACAGCGCGCACTAATGACTTTTTGGAGTTACGTGATTTTCAAATTGAATTCTTATTATTGTTAAAGCTTGCTCCGTGCCGCGGAGAGCACGATAAGCCGTCGGTCCCAGCTGTCATGAAGATCTTTGACAGAGTCCATATAAGTATCTATGAATAAATTGACACTAGTCTTAACCATGAAATATAGCTATACCTTTAGTTTGCGGCGGTCAGACAGTCAGTCGCACTGTGGAAAAGCTAATATTCAGTCTGAACCGGTTAGACGAGCAAGCGGATCCTGGGTTATAAATCCCTGTACATTTACGTGAATTTATATCGTCTCAATTAATTATGATTCTCAATATCTTGTAGGATTTCTAAACAAATAACACCTAGGTAAATCATAATTTATAAATAAAGAATATTAATCGTGATGTACATACATAATTCATAAAATCTTCGCCAAATTTTAAGGTGTGTAGCGACTTTTGTAGTTCACTGTACTTCAAGCTAAGCTAACTACTCTTAGTTAGCTTAGCTTGAAGTACAGTTGTTATTCTCTAATAACTTAGCTAATTTTAGTAAGTCAGAAGTGAATGTGCATGAATTATTGTTCGAAGTGTTACTACAGTTGCATTATGTCACTTAAGATAACGTAGTTAGCTTGTTTGCGGAACCTGCTTTGTGGTACAGTAGCTTATAAATTAACTAGCTGAGCCCGCAGTTACACCCGCGATATTTAGGGCTACTGCTCCGCACGTGTGTGGAAGACCAACAGCACGTAAATACAATTTACAGTAGTAGCAAATAAACAATGGTAAGCCAATAACAGGCCCTCGCGATTATTACAACATTTTAAAATGTGATGTTATTTACCTTCCCCATTAAATGAGCTATCCACAAAAAAAAAAACAATCGGGCCAGTAATTTCTGAAATTAAACAAACAAAGATACTTAATTAAATTAGTATTACATTTTAAAACATTATTTAGTTTCCGTAACTCTTAAAATCTTCTACTAGGACAATTATATCCTAGTGGGAAGACCAGCGGAGTACTATATAAGCATATTCAATTGTTAACATGCACATAACTTGTAAAACGGTCCAGGAAAATATCATGAGATTTTTCATAGCTGATATTGTTCCACGATGTTGTTGTAAGACGTGTAAAGTCTGCCTAACCACACTTGGCCAATAGCAGACTATGGTTCTATCCTTCTCATTGTCATACTCATTAGCCCGGCCCAACAGGCTGAGAGTTTGATAAATTAGGGCTGCTTAAGTTATTTTAACTTTATTTATCTTTGTTATTCAGTCGTTAAAATAACAAAATGCAATCAAAACTTTCTCGACAATAGTGGAATACCACAGATGACGGATTGAGCAAAATATCGCCAGGTGTCCTATATAGCTTATTACACACCAAATGAAATATATAAAAATGAGAATGAACAACAGAGCCAATTTTCCAAGCTGAATTAAACCATCAAAGTATTCTAAATATTAATCTTAACATATAAAATCCTTGCGTTACTGACTGACTGACAGACACGCTACAGCCAAAACTACTGATCACAAGAAGATGAAATTAACATGTATGTTCCTTGAGGAGTGTAAATTCCACCCCTAAGGGGGTAAAACTGGGGGTCAAAGTTTGAAATAAACTTTTCATTCCTTCAATGGATTGACTCCAAACTTTGTAAATTAGTTCCTTAAACAACGATAGTGAAAATTAATATTTATTTTTCTGGAAATCCCACCCTTAAGGGGGTAAAATAGGGGTCCAAAGTTTGTATGTAACTTTTTATCTTTCTAATGGATTGACTTCAAACTTTGTATATTGGTACCTCAAATGACGATAGTGAACTCTAAGAATTAGGTTTATTTTAATCCTTACGCTCAGGGGGTAAGGTAGGGGTTCAAAGTGTGTATGAAACAAATTATTCCTTCTGTGGATTGACTTCAAACTTTGTGTATTGGTTCCTCAAATGTTAATAGTGAACACTAAGAATTATTTTTTTGGGAACTCCACCCCTAAGAGGGTAAGATTGAGGGTCAAAGATTGTATGTAACTTTTTATTCCTTTAATGAATTGACTTCAAACTTCGTATACAAGTTCCTCAAGTGACGTTAGCGAGCACCAAGAAAGGAGTTTTCGAAGTCACTCCCCTATGGGGGTTAAGAATGGGTGTGCCATTTTGTAATATAAAAAAGAACTTCAATGGATTCACTTGCAACTTTGCAACTTATTATTCTTTCAGTGGATTGACTTCAAACTTTGTATATTGGTTCTGCGAATGACGATAGTGAACACTAAGATTTTTTTTTAATTTCTACGCTCAGGTGGTAAGATAGGGGGTCAAAGTGTGTATGAAACTTATTATTTCTTCAGTAGATTACCTTTAAACTTTGTATATTGGTTCGTCAAAAGATTATAGTGAACATTAAGAATTATTTTTTTGGGAATTCCACCCCTAAGAGGGTAAGATTGAGGGTCAAAATTTGTATGTAACTTCTTTTTACTTTAATGCATTGACTTTAAAATTTGTATATTGGTTAGTCAAACGACAAAAGTGAACGCTAAGAATTTATTTTTTTAAAGTTCCTACTCTCAGGGGGTAAGATAGGGGTTCCAAGTGTGTATTAAACGAAACTTATAATTCCTTTAGTGGATTGACTTCAATTTTTGTATATTGGTTCCTCAAATGACGTTCGAGAACATCAAGAATTAGTTTTTCTTTTAAATTACTACCCTCAGGGGGTAAGATAGGGTTTCAAAGTGTGTATGAAACGAAACTTATTATTCTTTCAGTGCATTGACTTCAAACTTTGTATATTGGTTCCTTAAATGACGATAATGAACACTAAGAATTAGTATGTTTTTTAATTCCTACCCTCAGGGAGTAAGACAGGGTGTCAAAGTGTGTATTAAACTTATTATTCCTTCAGTGGATTCACTTCATATTTTGTATATTGGTTCCTCAAATGACGATAGTAAACACTAAGAATTTGTATTTTTTTTTAATTCCTTCCCTTTAGGGGGTAATATAGGGGTTCAAAGTGTGTTTTAAACGAAACTTATTGTTCCTACAGTGGATTGACTTCAAAGTTTGTATATTGATTTCTCTAATGACCTTAGTAAACATTAAGGAAATCTTTTTGGAATTTCTTATCCTAAAGGGTTAAAAAGAGGAGTCGGAATTTCTATGAAAAAAAATTATTCCTTCATTGGATTAACTGCAAAATTTGTACATAGGTTCCTCAAATAACATTAGTGAACACCAAGAAAGGAGTTTTCGAAGTCACTCCCCTATGGGGCTTGTGAAAGGGTGTCCCATTTTCTAATATATAAAACTAAAATGTGGGATGGTCCTTTATATGACCAATAGAAGCCAAAATAATTAGAACCGTTATTTTGCTATTTGCATTTATTTCTAATCAGGTAAGCTCTCTTTATCAGTTATCTGCTTTGTCGAACTGCTGACCAAGGATTCTAATAAAATACTAAGAAAGGGTTTTTTTAACTTGGATAATTTATTTTACATTATTTTTTTTTTAATGTCGCTGTGATATACAAATGTATACTGCGACGGAATCCTTGAGTAATTAAATTTTAAGTAGCTTTTGCAAGCAGCTACACCTGAAAAAATTTTTCATATTTTGTTCCAGAGTTTTCATGAACCATTAGTAAAATACACATCTAAATCGATTCAGCCATTTTTAACATAAGGCTGAATAAATAGACAGACAGAAAAACAATCTAAATATATCATTGGGGTACTGGAAACAGGTTAGCAACAATATGCAATACAGTTATTTTGAGAATACAGACAGTTTGTTTGTTTTTAACACGCTTTTATTAGGTCGTCGTGTATGTAACTATGTAATGGAATCTTAGGTAACTAATTTAACCATTTTCCAAGGGTCGTAGCGTAATGAAAATTGGCAGCTGTATGTAGTTCTGATGATAATTTAATAATATGGTACTGCCGAACTGATCTGATGATGGAGTCGGAAGATATGACCTGGAACTTCATGATGGAAAAACGTATCATAGCTGTTTTGGATTTCTTAGAAAAGTCTTGTAATGAACTTTGACTACAATTAGGTTTCAAGGTCTGATGATGAAGCCGGAAGATAGGCTCTGGCATTCCATGGTCGAATATCGTATCATAGTCGTGTTTACACTTGTGAGAAAGGCCACGTAATGAACTTTGACTACAATTATGTTTCAAGGTCTGATAACGAAGCCGGAAGATAGGCACTGGCATTCCATGATGGAATATCGTATCATAGTCGTGTTTGTACTTGTGAGAAAAGCCACGTAATGAACTTTGACTACAATTAGGTTTCAAGGTCTGATGATGGAGCCGGAAGATAGGCACTGGCATTCCATGATGGAATATCGCATCATAGTCGTGTTTGCACTTGTGAGAAAGACCACGTAATGGACTTTGACTACAATTAGGTTTCAAGGTCTGATGATGGAGCCGGAATATAGGAACTGGCATTCCATGATGGAATATCGCACCATAGTCGTGTTTACACTTGTGAGAAAGACCACGTAATGAACTTTGACTACAATTAGGTTTCAAGGTCTGATGATGAAGCTGAAAGATAGGCACTGGCATTCCATGATAGAATATCATATCATAGTCGTGTTTGCACTTGTGAGAAAGGCCACGTAATGTACTTTGAATTATTTAAATATTTCGAATAAAATAAAATATTTGCCAAATATTCTGAAACATTTTTTAAATTTCATAAAAACCTAAAGTCTTACAAGGGTTTTATAGTATAAAAGAGGCTTTCTTAGCTCGGGAAGAGCAGTTGAAGGCAATTAGCGGTCCCATGGAGCGGCACAGAGAGCGCGACCGGCAGCTGGAAATTGCATTCAATCAAGTGCACGCATTTCAGATCCTCGAAGAGCCTCCAGTATTGGATAATATAGAACACAATGAAGACTATCATAAACAGACTATGACCAATGATAAGTTCGACTCAGCACGACAGGCTACGAATATGGACCAAGGAAATCTATTCAATGCTATCACGTCAAACATACGATCAACAAAAGTATAAACTTCTCGTAACTGGTGGCGCTGGAACAGGAAAGACGTCCTTATTTAACTTGTTTAAAAATCAAGTGAACAGATGTTACGGGAAGCAGGTTACAAAGATTGGCGCTCTTACTGGAGTTGCAGCATGACTAGTAGGTGACTCTACACTGCATAGCTTGCTCAAATTACCAGTTCAAAGAGACGGCGTTTTAGTGTCAACTCTCAACTCTCCGGCAACTATTTAATAATAATATTCTACCACATTCACCCAACACCATCTAGTCCCAAACTAAGCAGAGCTTGTACTATGGGTACCTACTAGATAATGGATAAACATACTTATATACTTTTTTTTTGTAAATACATACTTATTATAAATAGAAACACCCAGACCAAGACAAACATCCATGTTCATGCACACAAATGTTTGACATGTGCGGGAATCGAACCCGCTACCCTCGGCTTAGCAGTCGCTTACACTCCCGCTGCGCCAACCAGTCGTCATTTGAGAATTATGCGTCAACAGTGGTAAAATGTAGAGTTCTTGTTCGTGGACGAGATATCTATGGTTTCGTATGAGATGTTGTGCATGATAGACGCTCGTTTACGCCAGCTAAAGAATTACGATGAACCCTTTGGCGGCATAAACGTTATGCTCTTTGGCGACCTCTTGCAGCTTCCGCCAGTGCGTGGTAAACAGGTGTTTCAACAGCCGGACTACATGAGACCAGCAACTCATTTATGGCGGCTTTTCACGTTAGTCGAACTCAGACAAAACATGCGCCAGCGAGGAGACACGACATTCACCGACATCTTGAACTCCTTGAGGGTCAGAGAGCTGAACAGCGAGCATCTTGCAGTATTGCTGACTAAGGTTTCATCAAATGCTACTAGCGAGTTTGCGCTTGAAAAAGCACTGCATGTTTTGTCTAAGTTCGCCAAACTGGTACATTGAGCAGAGTGTTTAATGTAGAGACACTTACTACTCGTGCTGAAACTCCAGTTAGAGCGCCAATCTGTGTGACCTGCTTCCCGTAACATCTATTTACTTGATATTTCAACAAGTTAAACAAGAAAGTCTGTCCTCTGCCAGCGCCCCACGCTTTTACAATCAAATATTATAATTAAAACACATAGTTTAGCCCAGAAATAGAGACAACTTGAACGATCCATAATTTATTTTTTGTTTTACGTGCCTTTTTAAAAGCGTGTTTTTCTAGTGTTTTTTAAACTATTAATTTATTTATAGTCTCACGTCTGTATCTCCGAAGGGGAAGGGGGTAGAGGTGTAATATTACACCCACATTTCGCCAAGTTGCAAATTAGGTCCCACGTAATAGGAGGTGAGCCTATTGCCGTTACCGGGCACATTGGCAGACTCCATGCTGCTTCTGAGGATTGGAAAAACTCAGTAATACTTTTGCCCGACTCGGGAAGCAAACGCGAGACCTCCCGTTTAGCAGACGCATACGCTATCCATTGTACCACGGAGGCAGTCAAATATTATTTATTTATTTGTATAATCTGTCTGTATATAAAATTATTGCGTTACTGATTGACTGACAGACATGCTACAGCCGAAACAACTGAGCGCAAGTAGATGAAATTTAGCATGTATGTTCCTTGAGGTGTGTATGGGCACACTAAAAGAGGATTTTTGGAAATCACGCCCCTAAAGGGGTTCAGCTGGTTGTCAGAATTTGTATGAATTTTGTTCCTCAAATGAAGTTAGTGAACACTAAGAAAGTCTTTTTGGAAATTCTTACCCTAAGTGGATAAAAAGGGGAGTCCGATTTTTTATGAATCTCTTTCAATACTTCAAGAGATTAACTTCATACTTTGTTTATTGGATCCACATACGACGTTAGCGAACACAGAGACATTTACTTTGAAAATTTTTCCCCTAAGAGGGTAAAAAAGTTCAGAGTTTGCGTAAAACCTTTTATTGTTAAATGGAATCACTTTCATTTGTATATATAAAATCCTTGCGTTACTGACTGACTGAGAGACACGCTACAGCCGAAACTACTAATGTAGGGGAGCACTAAGAGAGGATTTTTGGAAATTCCTCCCCTAAGGAGGTAAAACAGGTTGTATGAAACTTTTTATTCCTTCAATGGATTGACTTCAAACTTTCTATATCCTTTTTTGTCTAATTGATGTCAGTGAATTTACGGGGGCTTAAAATTCACGCGAACGAAGCAGCGGGCAAAAGCTAGTTAAAGCATTAAATGGGTGCGGCAATATATTATAAATGAAACATTAATAGATATTTTACAAAGGGACCGAGATAAATGTCAGCTGTCAAACCAGAAGTGGGTATTTTGAGCGTTAAATCAAACATTCACCACCACCCTTTACTGTCTTTGGCTACAAGTTGACTGCGCCTTCTAGTTGATTTATTACACCAATATTCTGAAGTTTTGTTTGTCCCTGAAGGAATTTGTAAACAACCGGTTTGCGAGATACAAAATTTCTATCATATCAGTGATAGAAGTGTGCCTTAAAAGTGCTGTAGTTGATGTACTTTGCCACAATAGTAAACGCCGTAAAAAAGCAACACCATTTATTATTGGTGATATTATTGTGGTGATAACAATGTGGAAAGCATAAGAAATCCTAACTAATCCATGCTAATATTATAAAAGGGAAAGTGTATTTGTTTATTTTTTATTAGTCCTACTGTTCCTTCACATTGTAGCGATGTTATGATATGAGTTTTGTGTGTATGGTCAATCTGGAGATTGAAATAGGCTACTTTTTACTGCGATAACCAACTCCCATGTGGGCAGAGCCACTAGCAACGTCCAGTTTTGCCTATATCTTTTTTAATTCCTTTTTAATTACGGTGTAAGGAAATAATGCTTTAATCCATTGTTTTATTACTTCATCGACATCGTCATAGACGTCCACTGCTGGACATTGGCTTCCCTCAAGCTCTCCACATAGACCGGTCTTAAGCCGCACGCATTCATTCGCTGCTCGCGATCCCAACGAAATCGTCAGACTCTATTACTTAAATAATAAAAATAATTATATGATCAATAGAAGCAAAATATTGGTGCAGATCGGAATTTTCTTTTCGCTTTAGTGAAGGGTGGTCGTCCTTTTTCAGTACAGAAAACTTAAATTATTTATTTGCTACTAAAATCAGACTTTATAATAAAAATATTATTCCTTAAAGTTTAATTAATTAACTGCTTAAAGTTGAACGACCTCCTAAAGACCTCGTTACAAATTAACAAATGGTTTGTTTGAATTAAAATCGATCCATTTGATCCAATACGTTTTTATGGAGACATTGTTCAAGTAAAAATCTGATTAAAGCTTATGCTTTAATCAGATTTTTAGCCTTAAATTTCCGATGACGGTATGATTTTCAATCCGCTGAACGTTACGTTTGGGAATCAACGAGCTGATTCAAGTGAATGTAAGATTATTACTTCTTCAATGATTCGTATAATTGTGAAAAGACGAACCGCAAAGTGAGCGACTGAATGCAAAATCAAAGGCCAGTTGAAAGTTTTGTTTGTAGTCAGTGCTCCAGCAATTACTTTAAAAGAGAGTGCCTCTTTAATTAAATATTTAAATAAGATGCTGAAGAGCAATCAAAAGAAAATGTAGGGTGATTTTCAATAGGTACTTATGCAAAACTATAAGGAGATCATAGGATTGTCTATACCTCGATGGGTTCGTGGAATACTAGGCGCGGTGTAGTGCTAAGGATAAAATTAATGTTAATAATGACACCATCCTAACAGCTAATTTTGTAAAAATATGAGAAAATAAATAATAAGCCTTTGTTTACATATTCCTAATAAATTACGTATGGAAGTCAAACAGTAGTAGTAAAAATCAGTTAATTTCGTGTTGGGCTACGTGCAATATTGGTTTCTAGGGACTAAGTATAGAAGAGTTCAATTATTTACTCTTACAAGAATAGTCTACGCTCATTGAATACTATTCATTAATGCGAAGTATCTTGTAATTGTCTTATGAAGTCACCCTTCAGTAAAGTATACACGCGCTCAACATAATTGTACGATATAATTGGTGGACGGGGCAGGCTTACAGGAGGACACATCTATGGATAATTGGCTATTCTGAATATTTCGAGTCGTTTCATCGAACTTTTACTGTATCGTATAAGAGGTAAATCGTGGACAGATAAACCGTTGAAACTATAATTGTTCCTTTTATTACTCAAATAGGACGACTGACATAGAGATTTTATTATTATGAGACGCAAAGCTATAAGTGCGTGGTCGCCACTCTCATTTAATTTTATTTACGTACCATTAAATGTCAAATTAATAAAGAAAGCTACTTGAAAATACCAAATAAAAGACTTAACCATATGTCTGAGAACGGTACACCATTTTGTTTCTTAAAACGCTGCAAATCTCAATCGAGTTAATTTCCATCTTCCCATTGAAGAATTTTCTCATTGAGTTTATTGTGATTGCAGCGTCCTTCGAGGACAATTATTGGCGTTTCAATTTTGTGTGAGTTGCAGATAAAGAGATTTTTTCAACTTTACGATACGTTAATGATACGATGTTATATTTTTAGATATATTATGCATTTTTTGGTCTTTATTAACTTAAGTAATAAAGTTTAGTTAACGTTTAAGATTTACTAGAATTCACCGGGGCTCCGTGTGAGAGTTGGTTATGGCGGCTAGGACTTTTATCGGTCTGCTAACCATCTATCAAATCATGACATCGCTTCGTTACGACTTGAAAGACGAACAACCAAATACAATATCGCATTTATAATATTAGTATCCAATATTACCACAGGAAAACATGTGTTGTCAATATTGCGACCATGTTAGATCATGGTTGATCAGCGACTTATTTATTGCATTCATTGAAGAGAAGGGCAGTTATATGTGTAGAAATAGTGAAAGGAGTATATTGGTATCGCGCTGGAATCGTATGCTATAATTATTGAAAATCTGCATGTACTGGTCAGAGGAATGCGCCAATTTACTCTACAGCCGAAGCTCGGGCTCATTCGTTTTTGTCCCCTTCACCTAACAATGTTATTTCTTTTTATCCTCGTAAATTACGATCTGGACCTGAAATACTCTCACTGAGATAAAACCTAAGTAAACAACTAGGCGACAGAAACAAGCTTGATGTAACATTTACCGTCTAATTAAATGGTTTAATACAGTAATATTTACTGAAGGAACACTAGTAAACAACGAATCAATTACTGTCCCAAGTCTTTGTGCTATCGAAACAAGAATCTTTGTTATCACAGAATAAATTATTGCCGATAATATTTCGCTTGTCTATACAAACAATTATATAAGCACTGGTGCTCACCGCATACTTATTGCAAACATTTATTTCGGCCAAAAACGAAGGCAGTTAAATTACTTCAGTATCTTCCAAAGCAAAAACATAATTAATGTTGTGTTGTTTGTAATCAGAGAGCGCAGACAACGCTGGATGGCTGTTGTTATTATTACACAAGACTACGCATTGCATCCTGCGACTAAATGAAAGCATCATTCTTAGATACGTTACGATACATTATCTTGCTAAGACGAAATGTTCTATTATCTCTGTTTGTCTAAAGTCTTTACTTCGTGTAACAGAAGAATGATTTTAAATATTACATGGTTGATGGTATGATTTGAATAGCTTTGTGATTTGATACCTTGTAAAACATTGATTATAAAAACTACAATGTTCCACATAACCTCAATTTATCACTGACAGTTAATGTATCCTCGCTACAAATAAAGCACAGTATCATCATATTTACAGTTGTGTAATACGCCTGGGAGATAAATCACTACATAGTATAAAACAAAGTCTGTCTTCTGTCTGTCTGTCCCTATGTATGTTTAAATCTTAAAAACGAAGCAACGAATTTTAAAGCGCTTTTTTAATAGATAAAATGACTTAAGAGGAAGGTTTATATGTATAATTGACGCGGGCAAAGCCGCTGCCAACGTCTAGTTTATTTATAAAAATGAAGTAGCAGTTTTCCGAATGCAGTATGGATTAGCCAAATAGACTAAAGTCGATGAAAAATAACTAAAAGTGAAAGTTCTCAATGAAAATCTAAAGTAATATTTTTTGTGCGCTTTTGCTTTCACTAGGTAGCTTTGGTGCAAGCAAGCCTGTCTCATAAGTAAACAATAATATATGGGATATCGGTCGAGTTTTAACTACAGCACTCACTACTCGACGCTTGAGCCAAAATTCACCTGAAACATTCGGATGGGGTCGCATTTGTTCGAGAAGACGAGCTGCTGAGAGCTGGGCTTAAAAATATTGTGTAGTTGAAGGTGGTTCGAAATTAAAGAACGCACTCGCTATCGAGACACATACATTACACTTTAATGTTCTTTTAATCTGCTCTTACAATAGTTGCCTTAGTTTATATACGTAACTAACACGTGCTTATATGCTAAATAACATATCATATACTTATCTATCATATATCTTATGATATGTGATGGACGTGACACACACACCGCATCACCCATCCCAAAAGACAAAAAAAATAAAATATAATTTACATTTTTTTTCTTTTTCAAATCAATTGTTATATAACCTAGTTCTATTCTTATGTACAACATGTATTTTATTTTTACATTTAATTACGACATTAGGCGATTCGTCTTTTATGACCTGAAACGGACCTTCATATATACAATCGAACTTAGTGCCCGTTTCATTTTTTACTAAGACTAAATCATCTTCCTTATACGTAATTGGATTTATCTTTTTGTCATACTTATATTTTCTAACACATTTTCTTCTCATTAAATTTTCTTTAACGTCAGCGTGAGCCCTCTACAATCTGTATTTAAATTCTAATGGGTATTTATCAAAATTATATAAAGGCTCGACGCTATTATCTTTTAAATTATTCGGCAATCTACATAGCTTTCCAAAGACTAACTCGTACGGTGTAATTGAGTCACTACATTAACTGTTGTATTATTGGAAAAACTCCAATACGGTATCAACGAACTCCATTCAGAATAATTATTATTAGTTTGTATACGTAAATATGCGCCTAAAGTTTAATGGACATTTTCTAAAGAACCTATGCTCTCATGATTATATGCCGTTGATAAAATTTTATTAATTCCTAATACGTTACATAATTCTATCATTACTTTAGAAATAAATTCTGAACCCCGATCTGTAGCAATTATCTTATGTATGCCATATCTCAAAATAAAATATTCGACTAAAGTTTTGGCTACTTCATTAGCCGACTTAGTCTTTAACGGATATGCTTCCACAAATTTTGTGAGTTCACATTGAAGTGTCTGGATATACACATTTCCATAATTATCTTTGTCAAGAGGACCCACAATGTCTAAATAAATCTTTTCTTAAGATGACAATGCAGTCATAGTGATCGTCAACGGTTCTTTTGTATTTCTATGATCGTTTTGTTTTTGTCATTTTTCACATTTTCGTACGTATTCCACAATATCTTTTTCAATGGACGGCCAATAATAATACTTTTTTATGTTGTTAACCATCCTACGTATCCCGGCATGACCACTACTCGGTAAAATATGAAAGTCGTTCATTATAACTCTTTTTTCGTCTTTATCTTCGACTCTTTGTACATCTTAAACTACGCATACTCTAAAATCTTGAGATAATATTTTAGCATTGTGTTTTAAATATCGTGCCATATTTTTAATTAACTCACTGTTAAAACAGTTTTTTAATATAATAATTTCTTTAATATCTCTTTCGGTACAAAAACTTACTATGTCTTTCAACAACTCGTCTCGCGAAGATGCCGATAAAGAATCATAGTTTATATAAATATTCGAGTTTTCTGGCACATATAACAAATTGCGTGACTTTGAAAATATTTTATTCTTCTTGTTACGTAACAACTTATTCCATGAATCTAATCTTATTTGACCTAGTTCAATATCATGTCCGTGTTTTTTAAGAATTTCCACGATCCTAGGGTGATCAAGCCTACTAACCGAAGAATCTTCCTTGTCAGTATCTGATTTTTTCGACTCTAATAGACGTTTATTTTGTGCTCTCGTAAGTACACATAAAGTCTTTTCATGCATGTTTTTTAAATCATCACTCGATAAAACTATTCTGGACAATGCATCTGCTAACACATTATCTTTTCCTTTTACGTATTCGACCTCGAAGTCGTATTCTTCCAAACATAGTCGGAATTTTGTTAACCTGTTTGACGGATCTGTCATGATAAATAAATATAGTAACGGTCTATGATCGGTTTTTACGATGAATTTTCTTCCGTACAAATATGGTCTGAAATATTTTACTGACCAAACAATAGCCAATAATTACTTTTCAATAATAGGATAATTTAACTCACTCTTATTCAAAGATCTACTGGCATATGCCACGGGTTTCCCATTTCCATTACATAGAACACTACCTATAGCAAATCCCGAACTGTCTGTCTGTAATATAAAAGTACTACTGTCTGAAAAGCTTAGATAATCTAATACTGGAGGTTTTATCAACATTTCTTTTAGTGATAAAAATGATTTCTCGCATTCATCTGTCCAGTTAAATACTACATTTCTTCTACATAACTTATTCATAGGCAGAATTATAATACTAGCAAAATTAGGAATAAACTTTCTGTAATAGTTTGCAAAAGCTACAAAACGTTTTACTTCATCGCTACTAGAAGGACGCGGATATTTTTTTATCACTGCAACTTTTTCTGGGTCTAGTAAAATACCATCTGACAATATAATATGTCCTAAATAAAGGATCTGCTTTTTCAAAAACTCACATTTTGACGGATTTAATTCTAGATTGACTTTTCTTAGTCGCGAAAAAACTGACATGAGATTTCGATTATGAATTTCAAGGTTTCGTCCGAAAATAATCAAATCATCTAAATAAACTAAGCATTTGTCATAATTTGACCCTGACATGGCTACAGTCATCATTCTACTAAATGAACTTGGACTTATCTTTAATCCCATCGGTAATCTGCACATTTGGTATTTGCCCCTTGTCTGTCGTAAATGCTGTACAGTTTCTACTGTTTTCGCGAGACAGCACTGAAAATACAATTGATATAAATCGGAATGACTGTAATACATAGCGCCTGACAAGGAGTCTAAAATCTCATTAATATTAGGTAAAGGAAATTATTGTTTTCATTCAACTGTCTATAGTCTATAACTACGCGCCATTTCTTTTCTCCGTTACGATCTGCCTTTTTTGGAACAATTAACACAGGACTAGACCAATCACTAACTGTCTCCTCAATAATATTATTATCAAGCATCTCTTGAACCTGCCGATCAAGTTCCT
Source organism: Euclidia mi (assembly GCA_944739405.2). Classification (NCBI taxonomy): domain Eukaryota; kingdom Metazoa; phylum Arthropoda; class Insecta; order Lepidoptera; family Erebidae; genus Euclidia; species Euclidia mi. The sequence goes on from OX123182.2 coordinate 57,914,507, forward strand.
TTTTCTGAGCGTGAGGTATCCTATACTGTTTCTTATATACTGGCGTGACATTATCATTTAGTCTAATCTCCTGTTTATAAATATTCGTGACAGTTAATTTATCTCCCGGAATATGAAATATATCTGAGAATTTTGCACATATTTGCTCGACCGGTAACCGTTCCTCCTTATTCAAATAATCTAATTTAAGCAAAGAAAATATTTTCTTAACGCCTTCAACTTTTATCTCCGGTTCCGCAAAACTACAATACTCATAATCACTTAATGGACTAACATCTACGTCAGACATGCTACAAATAACTTCCTCAGAGGTTGTGTTTAATATCCTAATCGGTATCATCCCATTTTTAGGCCCAGCTATCACATTAGCCAAAAAACACCTTTACATAATTCTTTCCTAAATACTATACAATCTTCTGTTCTATTAACAGGCAAATATTTAATTACTTCACAACGCGGGGAAACAATCAATAAATAATCATACAAATTTAATGGAATCGAAACCATTGTCCTTCGAAATTCTCTTAAAGATAAAATATTCTTCGAAAAATCTACTACTCCATTATATTTTTGCAAAAAAGTCTTGGCCTAATATACCGATTGCCTTACAAGGTAACTAATCGAAAACGTAAAACTTATGTGAAAATGTATTTTTCTCGTATATTAAATTTAAATAAATGTAACCTATTGCAACTAAACTACCTCCTACGCCTATCTCTATACATGTTATTACACAACCTTTTTTTTTTTTTTTTGGTTTCGGGTTGGAAAATCCTCATGGAGTCCCTCCGCCCTGGGGATGGGCGAAGGGGACTGTCAGACTCTTACTGACCAAAAACCAACCCGTGTGCCTCATGTACCCGTGTGTCGGAGGGTCGGGTTTCGCCCAAGCATACGTCGCAACCCCCCGACGGGTATCGGCCCGCCAGATGGTCAGGCGGGCCCCGAACAAAACCCCCTTGGCGGCGGATTAAGGTGTTGGGCTCCGCCGCCAAAACACCCAGCGGCCGCAGAGGATAGGGAGGACGGCAACGCAACACCGCATCTCCTCTTCCTCTGCGGCCCCACCGCGACGCATCGAATGGTGCGCCCCCATTTGGTCGCGGGAGATAGGGCGCGCGGCAACGCAACACCGACACGCCTCTCCTCCCGCGACCGCACCCGACTGCGAGGGACAGACAGAACTGTCCCCCGCACCCGCACCGTTGGACGCATCCTGCGCAGGCCCCGTCAAGCCCACGCGGAGCGTCCCCTCCTGGATCCCTCTTAGCTTCACCACCGCGGGTCATCAATCCACGGTTACTGAGCCCCCCCACCACGACAAGGTGGAGATCCCACGGAGGGGATGTTATTACACAACCCATATCTTATACAACAACTATTTTTTATAGCCGATAACGGCGCTCCTGTATCGAATAACCATTCTGATTCAATATTATTTATTCTCAAAATAACCCAATTAATGCTATCACACGCTAAAATATGTTTACTAACGAAAAACCTGACTCGTTGTTTGTTGTTCGTCATCGTTTACTCTTGGCCTTGCCATTGACTCATTATTTTCCGGTAACGTGCGGTCTAAATACGCTACCTGTTGTTTCTGCTGACCGCGATAATTGTAATGTCTACTAGTACCGCGCGTACTACTATTATGCCATGCGTTAGCATTTTTTGCCCCTATGACACGCGCGAAGCTTTTCAAACACAGCTGATTGTCGCCGCACGTGATTATTCGAACCGCCGCGATAATGTTGGAAATTCACATACTTCGCGTTCCCCTGATTTTTATGATATTTTAGTCGTCGCTAAAAGCTCATTATTTGGTCTGGGGAAGTGGAACTTTCGTCTTTTGCCACCCTTATTGCATCTTTCAACGACGTCAAATTACGCGCAGCTATTATAGTACCAATTTTTTGGTTTCGTAGGCCATCCGCGAACCTTTTTATTGCGTATTTTTCATTTAGTGGACGCAAAACTTTATGTGATTCCTCATCGTCCTAAGCCTGAGAGATGGTCAGGTCTACTATCAACTTCTCAATTTCTGCCCCAAAATCCGAAATAGTCTTATGATTTTGTCTAGCCCGTGCAAACCGAGCCTGTATCGCTACATCGGATTTTGGAGACAACAGATGGGTTTTCATGTCAGTCAATAAATTGGCTATAGAGTCAAAATTCGATGCCAGACGTAACCTAGCTCCCTGGCTGAGTCGTGTAGTTAGCATGAATTTAATCAAAAGTTGGCAGTTGGCCTGGTCTAACATAGAGCTATATAAGTTAACGCTGTCTATCAAATCTTGGGTCACCTGCTCGTCCCCATTCGTTTTGGGTAACAAGCTAACAGCTGTTTTCAAACAAAATTTTTCGGTGCCCATTTTTAGTTTTTCTGTTACTATGTCAAAACTAATAGTACTTTGGTATAATCTATCTATTTTATCTATTAACTTTGAAAGTTCGTCCAAAAAATTTTTAACAATTAGCAATGAAGTATTTAAACTTGTTGTAAGGGGCTCGCGCTTCGCTAATCTTTTTAATAAAATTTTCTCCCTGCCTTCTTGATGAGCTTAATTTGACAATGCTCTTTGGTATAATCTATCTATTTTATCTATTAACTCTGTAAGTTCGTCCGAAATTTTTTCACAATTAGCAATGAAGGATTTAAACTTGTTGTAAAGGGCTCGCGCTTCGCTAATCTTTTTATTAAAATTTTCTCCCTCCCTTCTTGATGAGCTTAATTTGACAATACTTTCTCTTAAAAGCTTTAATTGAATAACTATTGAGGTGCATTCTACTTCCATATCATAATATAAAATAAAATAATTTCATAAAATTACAAATAAAGGGCATATTTAAAAGTATCACTTAAAGTCTCTATATAATTTTCACAACACACAGCACGAATAGACGAAGTTAAAACATAAAATTTTCATTCTCACTATACCCGTTCGCTGGTCACTCGCCTCACTTCCCGATTATTGATTTCTTGGTTGATCCATCTGATGGCACCGCTTGTATAGGTGTAACAAAACACCGATGATAGCTAGCACGAGGCACACCGCGATGAATACTAGTACCGTGCTTCCAGGAGGAAGTAATAATGCTACTGCACAGCAATTATCATCTATCAGCACGATGAAGCAATCAGAATTCGACGGCGAAACTTCCATGATAGTGCGTACTTTGTAAGAGCGAATATATTACGAAGAGAGGAAAAAAAATCACTGGGTTTGGGTTTCTTACTGATTGCGCCTTATCTCCACATGACGTCCCCTCGTACTAGCAGCTTCTGGTCTTAACGCCTGCAGATCCTGGCATGGTCGTTGTCATGTGGTGTTGAAGGTGGATCGAAATTAAAGAACGCACTCGCTATCGAGACGCATACACTTTAATGTTCTTTTAATCTGCTCTTACAGTAGTTGCCTTAGTTTATAAACATAACTAACACGTGATTATATGCTAAATAACTTATCATATACTTATCTATCATATATCTAATGATATGTGATAGACGTGACACACACCGCAATATCATACCCGGATTTAATTGTGTGTGGACTTGTCACCAGGTGATACCTAAATTTAAGGATTGGTACGCATATGAATGGTATCTTTTCAACCCAGTTTCACCAACTCTAGATAGATTTTATCTTCCATATACATTAAAATTAGAACAATATTTGTTATCTGCTTTATTCAGCCAGTACTTCCCGAACTCATCAAACACAGATTATGTAATGTGATCTGACGTGGCTGCTTTAATTTTATTTATGCCCTGTACTTAATTGCGGTGTTCAGTTTCGGGCTCCTTCATGCAAAAACGTTTCTGTTTTGATAATTAATGGATCCAACGCTCGTTAAGAGTGCTGAGTACCGTTTTTGTACAGCTGTCAGACTTTTTAGCTGTGAATGCGCCATTTTTATGGACGCTGATTTGGTAACACTGCGCTGTAATTTCCTAGAATACACCTACCATTCCTAGAATACATCTACAGTTATAAAAAAAATGGGCTTTAAATGGTTTGAGGGTAACAGGAAGCCTTTAGCGCTAGCCCCCAAAGTCACTTTAGCAGACCGACATAATTAAGTTGAGGTAGGATCGATCAAAACGCGCTTGATCAAATTTCTTGAGTATCCTAATTGGTTATCCTATTACTTTAGTATATAAAAATTATTTCATGAAAATTCGTGTTCTCTAAGTGATTTTATGTTAGTGTCCTTATTAGTGTGAAAGATGCAATCTAAGCAAAATATTTGCCAGGATTACCGCTTACTGCCAGATGGACCGCTCTTTTGTAATTTAACAGGTTTTGAACGCGTAAATTAACAATTTTGAGGCATAAATACCTCTGTTTTTCGATGTTTCGTCTGACGTGCAACGGTCACGTGGTCGTGGAGAGTCTATTTGTAATCGCAAAAGTTTGAAATCAACTAATAAAAAAATACGTTGAAAAATACTAACTAGTATATAAATTTTTGAGGAGTTTTTATTCAATTTAAGATCAGATCATATGACGTGTTTACAGCCCATATTCGCTTGCATGAATAAAACATGACCAAAAAATGCACTATATACTTTGATTATAATAGAGAAGCGTCACAGTAATGACTTATCTCTATGCGCGGCTTTCTCTGTAATTCGGATAATATTAAGCGGAACTAAGACAGTACGGGTATTAATTAAGACTTATTAAGTAAGTTAGGAGCTTTAATGGGATTTATATTTCCTTATAATATATATCTTTTGTTGTGCGAAAATATTGTGTGAAATGCTAAACAAAGGACGAATATACTTGAGTTATTTCTTTAGGAAAATGTATTTAGTATTGTATTAGATTTATGAGTTCTGAGGTGTACCAACTTTTAGGCGAATACACAGGATTTCGTAATTACCTACTATTAAGTATTGACAATTACCTACTTGATCTAACTGACATAATTATCATCGCAGAGTCCAAACTACTGAAGATAGAAACATGCAATTAGGACAGTGGGTTTTATGACGTAGACACCCACTAGGGAAACTAAATGGCTATATATCGCAATCATAATCGCTTGAAATATTGATAATTCACATGCTTCTTCTTCCACTTCAGAGCTAGGTAGCTCTTGTCGGTGGAGCAATTGCCATTGGCTTCGGTTTTCTGCCCTTTCTTTGGCCCCTTGATAAGACCTGACCCCAACCTTTTCCTTCAGCTGTGTCATACAGTTACGCCGAGACCATTCTCTTCCTCTTCTAGCTTCTATTTTGCCTTCCAATATTATTTTGAAGAAGTTGTCGTGTCGTATCAAGTGGCCAATCGTCTTCCCTCTCCGATTTTCTATTATTTTTAACAACTGTCTCTCTTCGTCAACCATTCGCAGAAACTCTTCGTCTGTAGTCTTTTATGTCCAGCTTATTCTCTTCATCCTCCTCCAGCACCAATTCTCAAACGCCTCCAATTTTTCTCTATCCCTTTGCGTCATGGTCCAAGTTTCACAGTAAGTTTTAATTAGTTGTTTTCTAAATATTGTGTTAGTATTTGATTTGAATAGACTTTTTTTCCTTTTATATTCTTGTTTGGCTATTGCAATTCTAGTTTTTACATCAGATGTATACATGAAGTCGTGTGTTATTTGGCTACCTAGATATTTGAAGCTATAGACTCGTTCAATCAGAATGTTGTTAATTTTAATAGGTCTATTTTGCGACGGAATTTTCGAAGATTTCAAACATTTTGACAAGCTAGTATTTATTTTAAGACCAAGCTTCTTAAATATTGTGTCCATTTCTGCAAGTAACTTTTCTTTATTATCTGGGCGATCTGATATTTCTGCTATGTTATCTGCAAATCGAATAAATTGAATATTATACCCGTTGAACTTAAGTCCTCCTTTGCCGCTGTTTGACACTCTACGAATAGCGCTCTTTATAAAGATGTTGAAGATTAGAGGTGATAGTGAACATTCTTGTCTTACTCTCTGCTGAACTTTTGCACTTAGTTTTTCATTCCCGACTTGTATTATCATTTCATGTTGTCTATATAATTCGTATTTTATTTTCCTATCCCTATAATCGAATCCTGCTTCTTTTCAAATTGCCATCATCTTCAGGCAATTCATTCTATCAAATGCTTTCATTCACGCCTTGTCCTTCATACAAATGTTCTATATGTCTTTTCCAGTCAGCTATTTCCTTATTATTTACAAGAAGTTTTCTTCTTCATCTAGTATAAGTGTACTTTTTGTTTTATATCTTTTACTTATCTCTTTCATTTCCCTATAACCATCTTTTTTATCCTGTTCTATTAAAGTTTCTATTAAATCACAAGATTGTTTTAAATCTTCTTCTTTACGTTTCCTACACTGCAGATTATTTATTTATTTAGCTTTTACAGAAGGCTTACGGACTAATAAATATTATATAATATAACAAAAGTGAATTAAACAATTTGCCAATTAAAAGCCCCCACATATAGGTATGAAAAGGCCGTTATTTTACATGTTAAAACACAAAATATAAAGAATGTTAAAAAAAAAACTCAAAACAAAAATATAAAGCAATGTTTAAAAAACTCAAAATAAAAACAAACAATCAAAAAGAAAGTAAAAGGTATCAACAAAAGTAGTCTGGTCCAAATCAAATCTGTGCTGATTAGTCAATACTTGTATTATCAAAATATGAGTTGGCTAATAACCGTCTCATGGTCGCTACGCTGGTGCAAAAGAGGTCGATATTAAGGTCTCGTGGAAGTCCATTAAAACTAGCTGCACTTCTTATAGAAAAAGCGTTACTTCTATAATTTGTACATGCAAATGGAATGCTCAATATGGACCGCTGGCGAAAACCTAGCAAGTTTTTACGCATTGATATATTAGCCAAGAGCTCAGGACAGTCAATGTGACCATTTGCAATGTTCATAATAAAACTTATGTCTGCAACAAATCATCTCATTTCTAAGGATAGGAAGTGGTATCTCCTGCATCTATGGTCGTAATCAACCGAATACTGCTGCGCTTTGTAATCAAGGTAGCAAATATTTTTTTTTGGATTAATTTGATTGGTCAATTTCTTGTATGCTGTTATACTAGTTTAATCGCTTTCATTTCTAAAATGCCTTACCTTAGTCATTAAATCAATTATGTCAGAGGTTAGCCATCTTTTACGCGGTATATTTTTTTTCTTTTAATAATGTTTCTTCCGCACTAGTTTTTTGTAATATTTTTAATTATATTCCATTTACTATCTGCATCTTCTATGTGAATAAAGTTTTTTCTATATTCTTCTATCTTATTTCCAAAAGACCATGGGCGGAATCGTCCCCACCAATCAACAGAAATGAAATGTAGCTCAATCGACACATCTTGGCAAGATTATATTTTTTTACTATGGCGACGTTGCCCAAATGCATGGGGTTGTCTTAGTAACAAATATTTCGTTTACGCATTATTGACGATTAATTGTAAAATACCTAGCCATTTATCTACTATACGAAGTTATGGTAGGTACATTCTACCACATTCACACAACACCATCTAGTCCCAAACTAAGCAGAAGCTTGTAATATGAGTACTAGATAATGGATAAACATACATTATATATTCTTCTTTTTTTTGTAAATACATACATATTGGTAGTGTAAAAATTGGGGACCTGGATCAAAAGATCCAGGATCCCCCATTTTTACAATTAATTTCATTCTATACATTCACAGCAACATAATTTACTTATTTTACTACTCATATAATATATTCTTTAATACGTACTGAATGAACATCTCAATCATTTTTCTGTCCATGAAATTAAATGATTAATGTATCTAGTTCTAAGTATTTGATAACATATACAGATATTAATTAAGTAAACCCATATTCATTACAAAATCTCTTCCTTTCACGGCGTTCAAATAAAAACATTGAGGATAAAGTATAGCATGTTGCATCCAAGGATCGTCATAAATCTCCCAATCTTCTATAACCCCCCCACATGAGAAACATGCCGCTTTATCATTTATCCTATTTCCATAATAAAAGAATCCTGCGTCAGCCATTTCCATCACTAACCGTTTCTTTGAATTAATCGTCCCCCAGTAATAATTAAATGAGAATTCACGCATTTTATACGTGTTATACATGTCATATCGAGGTTTGTATTCATTTTGTAACATATTGGGCATATGTTTGATACTCACTTTCTAGTTCATTCACTTTCTATTTCATTCACTTGCTAGTTCTATATACAGACATTAATGAACGTATAATGAGATCGCCCATCTGTTGTCAACGATTAATATAATTATACAGCAGGATAGCAATTAGGAGGGGATAGAAAAATAAGTCATAGAAATTAAACAAGATTATACTCATTTTAAAATGTTATTATCTAAGCACCATTTATTTAAACACAAGACATTCTTTAAAGCACATACAGAGTCATGATAAATACAGTTATACAAATCTCGAGAATATTTATATTGATTGTACAAACTTATTAAACTAGGACAACCTTTATCTTCTAAATTAAATATATTATTATTATTATTCATTTATTTCTCATCAATCAAATTTAAATTACATTTTTAAATATATCACAAAAAAATTAAATACATTTAAAAATTATTATAACTATTTTCTAAAATATGCTTTAACCATAAAACTTTTTCTGAACCTTTGACGTAGACATACTTATCTCTTAAAATATCTATAACTAAAGTCTGATAGTTAGAATAGGGCACAAATCCTTCATTCCAGTATATCTTTCTGTTACGTTCAATCCAACTAACTTGCTTCTTTTCTGGTTCCGTTAAATTTTTAAATGGAAATGGTGGCTTAATCAAAAGCACTTCTATTTTTTTGTTATACAATACAGCTATTTCTTTTAATATAAATTCATTTCTTTCTGTTTTAAAGCCTTGAATATCAACAACAGCAATCATGATAACCTGCGCACAATGTTGCTGAGAGGTTTGTATTCCACAAGTCGGTCGTTTATAATCAAACAATACGCAGTTGTCTTATCTGGTATTGGCTTGGAACATTCAATTTCCAGCCGTACGTCCGCTGGACCTGTTTTTAGACTATTGTTTTGTCTTGAGCAATCAATGATAAACAAGGGGGACTTTTCTTTAAAATCTTTTATATCTAGCAACGGGTCTATAGGACTGTTGTAATACGACTGATGAAATTTCACATACATTTCATATAATGTACTGTACTTGTTGTCAGAAAACTTTAAACTCAAAGGTTCATAGGGATAATATTGCGAATTCAAAAAGAGCGTTACGTTGGTCACATCACAATGATCAAATAGTGAACTGTCCTTAGTTTTATTATTTCTCCTATCAGTTTGCATGCAAAAAATAACATATCTGGGCTTTTCCAATTGTGAAGCAGTCTTAACTGACCAAGAATGCTTTGTGGTTTTAGGGAGTAAAGGATATTCATATAAATCCCAATTTCTAAAAGCCATCTGAATAGGTTTATCTCTTTCTAAATGCTTTAAAAGCGTTAGTCGTTCTCGATCTGACACTTTTATGTGTGGCACCCTCCACTGAACTCTTTCTATATCTATTTGAAAATGAACAACATCATCAGTAAGAGTAACACTGTTTAAGTTAGAGTTACTTCTGCTCAAAATAAGTTCGTGTTTACAATTTATCACAATTTTATTGTAATCTTCTGCAAACCCTAAAACCTTATTTAATGGTATTACAGCACTAAAATGTCCATCACTTTGGAATCCTGCTAAGTTCCAACCCCATAAGGCAGCAACTTTATTTTCTGCTTCATTAAATGAAATGTATGATTTTATTGTGGATGTGATTCCAGAATTTTTTATACGGTCTATTTCAATACCATTTATTTCGTATCTGATGTCTTGAAACAAAGACATAACAGGGTTGTTAGTAAACGTACCGTTTTTTTTGATCGGATTCCCATCTTTGCCGAAGAGCTTTGCTTGACCTTCGACGTAAATGGAACTGGCTGATGGTAGCACGTATATGTCTTGCTGATGTATAGGGATTCTGATTTCATCGTTTTCTCTAAAGCTGTTGTTGTATGGATTATATGAATGGACTTCATAACTTTCGATCGAAGTGTCGAAATGCGGCAATTCAGTAATTTGTAGTATACTCATACTTTAAACCCTAGGGCTTTAAGAAAATCTTTATTCAACTTAGTCAATTTCTTAATATTTTTCTTACGTCTTTGCACCTTAACAATCGTAGAAGAACTAAGACGTTTTGTTTTCACTGGGGTATCTTTATAGTATACTAACATTTTGTTTTTCTTAAATGAAGACGTAGTTCAATATGTTTTTCTCCAAAGTTAATACAGTGCCCAAATTGATCAACAATCTTAACAGATATGGATGAAATTATATTTTTGTTCACTGGAAAGTAAATAACGTTTTGTGGTATTTCTATGTAACGATGACGTGGAGCAATATCAGATACAAATTCATGAATAAAATGTGTTGGTAATCCGTTGCAGTATGAACCGTACACAAGATCACATTCGATTTTAATCACAGACAGATTGCCAGTTTTAATAGGAAGATCTGGTCTTGAATTCAATACTGAAAAGTGTAGTAAACCGCATTCATATTGGTCAGACAAATGAAGTGGTGGTTGAAAGTATGAAATTAATTCTGATTTATTTCCAGAGATGGTAACCGTAGTAGACATGCTTATATACTGGACTGTTATGAAAGATCACGTTTATTTTATTATTTTACTACACCAAAAATTGTTTAAGAATTTTAAACAAAGATGCCCGCAATTAAAGGGATGGTCTTGTTGTATGTTTTTATAATTGTAGTTAACTTTAGAACCCATATATTTGATGAATTCTTTTGGCGGTTTAAGATTTCCATAACTATCAAAATACTCAATATAATTATTAAATTTTGCATAGGCTACCCAATGAGATCCAGGGTTTTTAGAACTATCTAAATTAATAACTCCACATTCATTTTCGAAGGGGTATTTAGGGAGCTCATCTCACATAAAGACACCTCTAAAATATGGAATACTACTTCCATACTTTAAAATGTCTAAATTAGTTAAAGCTCGATTGGGTAGCCGATATCTTAGTTTTTTCTTTTGATATGAAAATTCCAAGTCCATCTTTATGTGGCTTAAGGTGTAGTCCTTTTTCTATGCAAAGAGCTTCCATTTTTTCATTATGTCTTTTCGACTCAGCTAACTGCTTTTTAGCCATCTTGAATTCCTTTATGGTTTTAGCAATACCAGCTGCACCACCTGCTAGCGCTCCAGCTGCAGATAATCCCGCAAAAATAGGAATCAAAGGTAACACTCTACCAGTTCTCAGTATAGGAATAACACGAGGAAGTTGAATGGATGAATTATTGGCTAATTCTCTAGCAGCAGCCATAGCTAATTCTATAGCTACTTTCTTGCATTTTGGTTTTAATTTTTTAATTTGTTTTTTCGTTTTGGTAATAACACTTTTTAATTTATTTTTTAAACCTTTTCCAGATGCATATTTTCGAGAACGCTTGTTGCTACATTTCTTTAGGCCAGAACCAGTTTTAATTTTTGTTGACATAGCATTGTGTACTAAACGTGCTGCAAGTTTTTCACCCGGACTGGCATCCGGGGCTACTACTCGCTCTTTTGCCATGTTTAACAAAACTAAATCTGCCTTATGACGATCCTCTAAGTTCGAAGACTTGTGGTAAGCGATGTCGTGCTCTTTACAATATTCGTCTAATTTATTGATACCTTTATCACCACGTCTAAGCCGTTTAATTAATTTGGTGCCAGGTCCACAATAATTGTAGCCTGGTAAGTGTAACTCAAATGGTAAATTATTTATTAACCAATTGAGAAGACTGCTGTCTCCAATACACATCCTAAGACTGACGAATAATTGATTGAACACATAATAAATAGTATAGTAAAAGTTAAGTAAGTACCTTTTATTCATTTGTTACACTTTATTCGATTTATCAATCCAGCTATTCTCAGAAGAAGACAAACCCAACCATTTCACTAAAACTTTATTTCCTTTACGTCTTAGAACTATCTCCACTAGATATACATTGGGATGTTTCGTTTTTTGAAGTTCTTGTGCATAAAATGCACCTAAGATAGTTGACATATATTTAATTGAAGATACAACTAAAGGTAGACCTTTAGTTGTATCTTCAATTAAATACGTGACAGGAGCTGTATTTTGTACTTTTTTAATTTTAAATATTTCTGTTGACCAGTTGGGTGTATATCCTTTTTCAAAAGTACCCTTATACTTACTAATACGCACATAATCATCTACTTTAAACTTACTTTTTATATTAACGTGTTTTACTAAACTTGCATATCTTTCCATTATACGTTTTTTATTTTTATTATATACATTTGCAGGAATTTCATTAATTGTTCGATGTTGAGTATGATTATATTTATAAACAATATTATCAAGTGTATTATCTATCCATTTATAGTTTCCTTTTAAACTAAATTCTTTATACAATTTGGATTTCAGGGTTCGGATAAATCTCTCAACTATTGAAGCCTTTTTTGTTGAAAATGTTGAATAATGATTAATATTGTAAGATTTCATAAGTTTTTGAAATGTATTGTTATAAAATTCAGTCCCATTATCCGTTTGCAGATTTTTAGGCTCACGTCCTTTATTCAACATCATCTTGAAAGTATGACTTATAACATCTTTGGTCTTACATTTCAACGGAAAGGCCCATGCGTATTTCGAAAATGTATCAATAACAGCGAGAATATAACGAAAGCTTTTGTTTTCTTTGGAAATTGATTGCATGCTAATTAAATCCGCTTGCCATAAATCATCTATATCTTTCATAATAACATGTCTCCGTAAAAAGTTCACTCTTGCATTTTTATGAATTTCGTTGACCACATGTGCTTTGCTCATGTCTCTTTTTACGTGTCAATTTAATTATGTCTCTTGTCAAGTTCTATATGATACTGAATAAACGGCACATTATTATCACTATTTATTCCTTAATAATTTCAGCTTCTTTTAATTCTTCAATTATTGATAAAATTTCATTAACATGATTTGTGTTGCCAGCATCCCTTGAAGCAACTAGTAATTTCAATCTCTCAACCAATTCATTTGGGTCATCCCAATATACTAGATCAGTGTTCTTTTTGTATTCCTTAAGCTTTGGTAAGACTCCTCCACATTTAGTGGGGACTTTTTCATTTAATATTTCGGTAAATAGTGGTCTGATGATTGCACGGTATTTTGTTCCTTTATCGCCTCTTATTTGGCCATTAGGATTAAAATCTCTTTTATGGGCATTTGTAAAATGTAACATATCCTTATATACAAGTTTATCTTTGCCAGATATTAATTTTAAATCAGGTTTTCTTCGAAGTAAAAGTTCTTTTAGACCAGGGGTTAAATTATAGGCTCTGTCACCGATTTTAACCAAAATTGTATTATCATTATTCAAGTTTTCTATCTTAGAAAAGGATACTACTGAATTGCCCATCCATAATTTTTTATTTTCACTTCTTATCCCGAACGGTATATTTACACCATCATAAATATCATGGATATCATAGCTCTCTAATGATGTTTCTAGGTCATCAGGAAATCCCATTTTAGGTGAGTTTTCAACTAATTGTTCAGAATCTTGTTTAATATTGTAACAGTCTTCAAACTTTGCAAATGAGCCAGTATTATTGCTGTCGGATCCTATGCTGCCAGTATTATTGAAAGATGTATTTTCCACATTCCTATTTTTTATAATAGAAATATTCGAATCAACTAAGGTTTTAAGAGGATCAGCGACAGGTTTCAGCATTTTATCGAGTGACAAGTTCATGGCATATTCCTGAGTCTTCATTTGTTTTATTTTATTCTTTATGGAGTCCACAGACTTCATTAATTCTATTTTAATGTTTTTCTCCATGTTATAATATAACAACTGTAACAACTGCTTTTAGCCAAAGAAAAAGTAATACTGATTGTTGTTTACATATGTAAATCATTTATATTGTATACATTTATAAACCATCAATCGAATTTAAAAAATGCATCAAAATTCTGTCTATAGCGTCCATTATTCAATGATGATTCTTTGTTAATAAGTAAAAAATTGTAAGGTTTACTCCAAACAGATTGAAAAATGTTTCTGAACTGTTTCCATTGTAGATCAGTACTAACATGCTCTTCATAAATATGTTTTAAATTCACATCATCTTGTTTAAATACAATAATCAAATTAACATTGTCACGTAGCAATTGTTTCGGAATTTTAGAATAGGTTTGAGATAAATAGAAACAATCGATTTGTTTATGTCGACCCATACAGAAATAATTGCGTATATTTACTTGATTTTCACACGCAACATCATCAAATATAAACACCGAATTTGTTAAAGCTTCACTTGGAGAAATGACATCATTGTCATTATTAAATTCATAGAAATTAACTTGTGGTACTCTTTTTAACACTTCGGTCAAGAAACGGTATTTAGGTTGAAAAGAAGTTTTAGAGTAAAGGTATAGATTTCTAAATTTCAGGCCATTTTCATGCAGCAGTAAACTAATCATAACATTCGTTTTACCACAGTTTGAAGGACCACATATTATACACCGAATGGTATTCGGTAATAAAGTGCTATGTCTAATGTGGTGAGCCGAGTCACTTAACCTTATATTATTAACATTTAAGGATATGGGTTGCTTGATCAACTTCATCTTGCCGATTAATTCAAATGCTATTTAACATTAACATATATACATATGCAAAATATTTTTATTATATACAGAGCTAACTTACAGGTTTGCATACCAGGTGAACGCTCGAGTTATGTTTGTTGAAATAAAAGCATTCATTTTGTAAATTCTTATTTATTAATTCTTGTTTAACATAATACACATTTTGTTATACACTTATATGCTTATTAACTATAGGTATTGTATTCATATATCAAATAAGTATACATAGCTGCTTTAGTAAACATACATTTTGAAATGAAAATGTTTTATTTATATAGTCCACAGTTACACTTGCAGTAATTAATAATAGTAATATTATTGTCGAAACAACGAAGTATTGTAAAATACTGATTCAAAACATTGCATCAAAATATCCCCAAGGCAAAGTATGAATCTGATCTGGAAGTATCTGAACCTTGTCATCGTTTCTATTTAATGTTTGCTTACTCACTTGTTGAGAGTACAAAACATGTTTGATAGATCTTATAATATTCATTTTAAACGATTGACTTTTATCTAATAACAAAGAGCCTTTATTATACTTAATTGTAAATTCTTGGTAACAGACTTAGACATACCTTTTGCTTTAGTTATACGTGTATTTAAACTATTGATACAATACAGTTTTGCCCTTAAACCTGTATATTCTGTAATAACATCACCTCCCATTTCATCTTTAAATAGACCGGGGATTTTAGAGTTTACTCTAGGTAAATTATATTTGTTATCCATTGGAAAGTTACTAGTATCAAAATACGATAAATCATCATGCATGTCGTGATAAAAGTCTTCTGTATGAATTAAGTAAAGTAAACTATCGGTATCAGTATAACATAATTCAACATTGTCTCTATATTTTTTCTTCATAAAATCATAATGAAATTGATACAGATGCTCCTTGGCATATTCTAAAACTGTAAATCTGACATAAATTGGTCGGTCTAATAATATTTTATCGCGATTTAACTGTATAGCTACAAAATCCTCAGAAAATATTGATAAACTTTTAAAGTTAGGGTTTGAAATCAATTTTTGTGCGCAAAGTTTTTTATTGGTGACATTCTCTTTATCATCCCATTTAGTAACTAATTTTATGTCTACCTGTTTTCTTCTATTTTCTATGGTTTTACCAAAAATTGCATTATTGAGAAGCTTAAAAAAATCTTTTTCAAAACATGTTTTAGATGCTATACGTAGATTGGTATTAAGAACTATATATTTTTTTTAAAAGTCATCTTGTTTGAACGTGAGAATGCGATGAATTCTTTTTAAAACCAGACCATTTTTTATACATTGTTTTAAATGTACGTAATGTATGACATAATTTAATTTATCATGCAAGTTAGCAATTAACTTAGCAGATTTTCCACCTCGGGGTACGAATTTCTCTGCAGCGAATGGTAAATCCTTATGCTGATCATGAATAGTATCTGGGTAAGACAAATCTACTTCTAGAATAAAACCGTACAAGTTGTCATCAGATACTTTTAAAACATTAAAACTGTACATTTCACCTTGACTTAAAAATCTGAAATCTGATACAGGTAATTTTTTAGTCATTGCATAACCATAATGGTTGTTGCAATCCAGATATATCAAATAACTAGAGGGTTTTAAGTCATTATAATGAGGAAAATATTTATTGTTAGCTTTTGCATGACGCAGAAAGCACTGTGCTAAGCCTCCACGTATACCATTTTCAATAAATGTATAAATTTCTAAGTCGCTAATGAGCTCTAGTTCAGCATTCGTGTAAAGAAGCATCCCAGCTCAAACTAGGCGATGTCACATAATGAGCCGGATCCAGTTTATAATAATTTAAACTCGTGTCTCTAAATTTTTCAAAAATGTCACTTAATAATAAAACATCACATTTTAAATACAGATCACTGTATTCACCTAGTGATTTTATTTTAAATGTTTTCCAAATATTTTGAGCATGAGCATACTCGTCATCTGTAATAGATTCCATTGTTAAACTATTATAAAAATTGGCTTTTGACGGTAGTTGCTTTTCGTTAAATTTTGACCAATCGTCCATGTACTCCTAAGGGTAAATGCCTTTCTTTCGTAATAAATTAGGTTTACTTTCATCAATAAATTCTCTTGACAAATTTACAAAATCTCTTTCTGATAAACTTTTACTTAAAGAATCTAGGCTTGAGCTTAGAAAATGAAAGGAATCAATAAATTTTATTTGTATTGAACGAGTGCCTTTGTTTGTTCTAATTTGTTTAGTAATCGAAAGATATTTTTCTTTTGTTTTTGGTATTATTTTGATTGAACCTTCATATTTAGCCAACTCTCTAATAAATATATGTGAATCATAACCACTTAAATTATGAAATACTACTGGAATGATCGGACACACTTTGTACATTAAATTACAATAAGAGTGCGCCGCCCCTCTATACTCGCTAGTAATATGATCATGATCATGAACTTTATCTCCAGACAATAACTGATTGCATATGTGACACTCGGTTGCATTTCGATATTCTCTTTCTTGATCGTGAGTTAAAGGTTTTATTGGTAAATTAGTACATAAAACTTTGGTTATTCTTTTGACATCTTTTATTAAACGTTTAATAAAAACTTCAACACAATCTATGCCTCTGTAAGTGACAAACTTATTGAGTCTGCTGTTATGAGAACAGCATATATAATATGCAAAACTTGACGGCTGATGTACTTTTAGTGTTGTGGTATTTTTAGAACTATTATCATTACAATTGATTAACAAACTTTCGAAATCAGCATAAATAATAAAATTTATTTTAAGTTTTCTTTCATAATGTTTAAATTTCAGTATAGTATGTTTTTCCGGTAGTATTGTCAGAATTTTAGAACATGCATGAGAGACATATTTATTTTCATTAGTAAAAAATTGTAAACATAAATGACATAAGAAAATTTTACCTTGATGATGAGTAACCTGACGTCGCACTAATCGTATGAGATCTTTTATTAAACAGTTATGTCCTTTACCATTCCGTTCTAAATATAATAAATTTACATGATTTTCTTTTTTCTTATTTGTCATGTATAACGGTCCAGTGACAATACTCTTCTTGTCTAAACCGTATACGGTAATGCTTATTGTAGGGTTTATCTGTTCAAAAATCTTTATGTCACTATATGAAGGAGGTAATGATATTCCTTGAATATTTAGAACTTTGCTGTAATGAGGATAAGATGTCGTTCTGCACACATTCTTTTTACAAGGAAATAGTGCAGCTACGATGCTCCATAAGAAACAAGACTCATCATTATTATGTAAATTCAAACAACTTTTAGTATTTTTTATTATTGAAGGTAACTGTATGTAGGTGCCACCACGCATGGGACAGTATTTACATATATTTATCTCAATATGACTTAGCGAAAGGTATGTCCAACCTGACTGTACATGCTCAAATTCTGAAAATTTTCGCATCAAGATATGTATTTTATTCGAAAAAAACTCATGTATATCAGTATTTTTATAAATTATATCATACTTGGTGATAAAAGATTTCATTTCAATTTCTTCGTTATAAGATTTAATGAGAAGAAACTTAGCAAACAGCTCAAAATTTACTTTATACAGTCATATTTTTTAAGTACCATATTTATTAATTTCTCAATATCAGAATGTACAGAATTCAAGATCGCCTCAGGAACGAGGTACTCATGATTTTGATTTGTATGTATATTACTCGGGATCGCCTCATAAGTGAGGTGCTCGTCATCCCGAGCTAATTGTAATTCACAGATATTTGAACGCACAGAATTCAAGATCGCCTTACGGATAAGGGGCTCATCATCTTGACCTGTACGCGTCTGGCTATTACTCAGGATCGCCTCACTTATGAGGTGCTCGTCAGCCTGAGCTAAGTTCAGACGAAAAGTTACAATTCTATTTTTAAATGCTGTTGCTACAATAGAAACATTTTTAAATTCGGTACTCAATAAGCTATTTGTCTTATGTATATTAGTTCTGTTATGATATGCGTATCGATTTTGTGGTATTTCAATTTTACATTCGGTACAAGTTTTCATTGTATTAGATGGTCTTATTATTGATGTTCTACGATCGTTGGACTGTGGAACTGGAAATAAAACATTAGTTTTGTATACTATTATATATTTTATTTAGTCAATGTTTATATTCAGTAACAAGTGAAAAATAAGTAATAATAAGTATGGATAGACTACAAGTAGATATTATATTTATCATCTTAATATTAATATAATTGTTATACGTATAATTTTAATTATAGTAAGAATTTATAAGGGTGACTGGACAGTTACTAAAATTTTTGTCAACTGATGACATGAACTTTTTCAAATGACGCCACATTTCTGTATTAGTACCTAGTCTAGTTTTAATTGTAGCGACAGAGTGGCGCCACCTATTTACTGGTGGTATAGCTTTAATTTCATCACAATTATACACCTTTACTTCTATATAATAGGGTCCTTCTTTGGTCTCGGAAATTTTCCGGGCATAACCTTTTTCGACCCGTTTAGTGTAGTACGAATAAAGAGGAGCCGGTTCTTTACCCGTCGACGAAGATGCTTTCATAGATGTATCTTCCGCCTCGCTTTCACTACCGAAGAGATCCTTTGCCGTTAACTTATTGTCAGCTAAAGGAACTGGGTTTATTCGAGGCTTCTTAGTCACATGTGCTTTAGATCCCTCAGCTGGTTTGGACCGCTTGCTTGCAGCCGGCTTTGGGGGCGATTTCTGCTGCCTCGGCTGCTTTTCAACATCCGAGTCTTCTTCGGATGAGAACAATTGAGGCATTGACTCGGACCTGGAATAATAAATTAAATTGGAATAAATATTCAATCAAAGATTTACTTATGTATCTTGCTTAATCTGGAAATTCAATCATCGTACATGATGGTATGAATACTGAGAGATGAATGAATGAGACCTATAATAATAATATTCTACCACATACACACAATACCATCTAACCTAAACTAAGCAAAGTTTGTACTAAACAATGCATAAACATACATATGTATATACTTTTTGTAAATACATACATATTATACAAAATGTATAAATACATACATACATCCATGTGCATGCACACAAATGTTTGACTTGTGTAGGAATCGAACCCGCGACTTCAGGCGTGGCAGTCGGTTACACTACGTCATCGAGGCCGATACCTATGATTCTTAATCATTTAACTAATATAATGATTGAGAATTATAGTTATATGCATGCACACAAATATTTGACTTGTGCGGGAATCGAACCCGTGACCACATGCGTGGCTGTCGGTTACACTGAACATTACATCATCGAGGCTGACACATATGATTCTTAATCATTTAACTGATATAAAGGTTGTTCTCATTCTTTTACTATTCCAATCGCTTGAATGAACGAGCGATCAAATCATTTGAATGACTAATCATTCAAACGATTGCAAGATTAAATTATTAATAAAAGGTGAGAGAGAATAATATAAAAAATGGTTTACTTACATCTTAGTTCTGGTTGAAGCGTTGCTATCTAGGTGAAGATCCTTTCCCTCGTGGAGAGCTGTTTGTGAATTAGGCAACATCGATACGCTTTATATACACCCAATCCAGACGATATTCCTCCAAATATGTCCTTAATTTGCTTAAAGTGCAAAATAAGATACCTATCCTATTTAATGTTTTAAAATCATACAACCCGAATACTATGTCTTCGCTTATGATAAATACTTACCGAACACATGTTTTTGTTCATATAAAATCTGTTCCGAACATACAGACAATCCGATACTAAAACAATATAGTGAATTACAAATATAAAACATGGTTGTAGAGCTCAGTCAGCACTTTGTCTAAATAAGTACCTATCATTAGGATGATGGTACACTGTTACTCATGTTGTATTCTGAATGGTGTATACACTCCCTTTAAACTTTAAGTGGAGCGTACTTTTTTAATACCATGAATGTACTTGTAAATTATATGTATAAACAAGAGAACACTTAATTTCCACTAATGAGACGTCTATTCTGACTACACAAATAACACGGGTTTGCTCGTACTAAATATAATTAGGTATGCATGGTCTGCATAAATCTTTTATAGCACATATAACAACGCAATAATGAATTCAACGATATCTAGTTCTTGAAAGACAGGACATTGCTATGATTGAACATCTTTAATAAAAAAGTATAACTTTTTTGTTAAAACCATTAACTCTTTTTACGTAGTCGGGTAAAACAGCAACGGACATAAAATATGATGATAGTATTACAATACAATGACATACGTTTGGAATCAAATATCTGTAAACCTCTGAGTCTCATTGGGGATATGATACACTGTTGTTACTTGGATAGTAAATAAATATAATTTTATAATAAAAATATATGAGTAGTATGCTACATTATGAACAGTAGGTTTAAACCTTTAATTTTAGATATATACTAAGTGATTTCTATGGATTTGACGTATTAAGTATTTATTATAGGTATGTTAGTATAAGGCATTAGCAAAAAATCAAATTTACAATCATCATCATCATCATCCTCCGAGCGTTATCCCGATTGCATCCAGGACTTACGCCTTGGAGCCCGGGGTCCGCTTTTTAGTCTAACCAGATTTGACTGAACATTCGTTTTTCCACAGAGCGACTGCCGTCTGACCTCCGCAACCTGGAGGGACAGCCATATTCTGTGGTTTAGACTAGATGTATGAGGGTACTGATGCCTCTAACGACTGTCAAAGATGTTCTGATGACAGCCGGGGCCGACGGCTTAACGTGCTCCCCGAGGCACGGGGGGTGTGACTTTTTGTGGCCGGTCACCCATCTATAAACCAGACGGTGACGAACGCGCTTAACCTCGCGAATCACTTGATTCGAGCGGTCACCACTTTGCCACGGGCCCCTCAAAATCAAATTTACAATGAACAAACATATCTTCACATTTCATGATATTATGTTACACCTGATCTTATATTACATATGAATATTCATTTTACAATACAAAATGATTGTTATATAAGATAGAGAAAAAAATGAAATAAAATTATTTAACTTTCTGACTTCTTTTGACGTGCACCTGTGAAATACTATAATGTCGGTCAGTATATTAACTATATATTATTTGTTTTTTTTATTAATTTCATAGGATTAATTAATATAGTGGTCTGTAAACTAAATATAAACGAATAATATGTTTCAGCTACCCACTTGGACTTACTCACCGGTTTCACCTCCGCTGATGATATACCCTTTTTTTTTTTTTTTTTTTTTTTTGTTTTACGAGGTGGAAAATCCCTTCGGATCTCCGACTCTTGGGGGAAATAAGAGCCGGAGTATGTGGTGTTTCCACTAAAAACCACCTCGAATTCCGCCATGTCCCCGTGTGTCGGAGGGTGGGGCATCACCAAAGCACTCGTCGCCACCCTCCGACGGGTATTGGCCCGCCAGATGGTCAGGCGGGCCCCGAACAAAACCCCCTTGGCGACGGATTAAGGTGTTGGACTCCGCCGCCAAAACGCCCAGCGGCCGCAGAGGATAGGGAGGACGGCAACGCAACACCGCATCTCCTCTTCCTCTGCGGCCCCACCGCGACGCATCGAATGGTGCGCCACCATTTGGTCGGGGGAGATAGGGCGCGCGGCAACGCAACACCGACACGCCTCTCCTCCCGCGACCGCACCCGACTGCGAGGGACAGACAGAACTGTCCCCCGCACCCGCACCGTTGGACGCGTCCTTCGCAGGCCCCTCCAAGCCCACGCGGAGCGTCCCCTCCTGGATCCCTCTTAGCTTCACCGCGGGTTACCAATCCACGGTTACTGAGCCCCCCCACCACGACAAGGTGGAGATCCCACGGGGGGGGCTGATGATATACCCTGATGTGGTGCAAAATGACGTTAATTATTTGGATGAGGAAGAACGGACGAACAATGCGGATAGCAGACAGTTGTTGAATTTTTATAAAACTGTTTCAAAGGGCTCGAAAGTAATTCGGGTCGAGGTTTATAATGCAAACCAGTTTGAAAGCATTGTATCATCCGTCTGTAGGTGCAGTGCTGAGATATGTTTTCAGCATATTGTAAAAGACATTTACACTGATAGCATCTACTTGCGAGTTAAAGATATGTTACATTACTTGAACAATACGTTTTATCAGTCTTTGTAAAATTAAATTATTTTCAATAAACACTTGTTATGTTGCCAATGAATTGTAGTTTTATTTAAGAAAATGAAAACTTGAAACATAAATAGATACCTATATTTTAAATAGTGTATTAAGAGAAACAATTATAAATAGCACGTGTAACAATCTGCGTCCCTCAGTGATGAGATCATTATTGCATTGTACGGGTCAGATATCAAAGTTCATTCGATGTTTATCATGTTATCAAATACTCAGAACTAGATACATTAATCATTTAATTTCATGGACAGAAAAATGTTAAAGATATTCATTCAGTATGTATTAAAGAATATATTATATGAGCAGTAAAATAAGTAAATTATGTTGCTGTGAATGTAAAGAATGAAATTAATTGTAAAAATGGGGGATCCTGGATCTTTT
Organism: Euclidia mi; assembly: GCA_944739405.2. NCBI lineage: Eukaryota > Metazoa > Arthropoda > Insecta > Lepidoptera > Erebidae > Euclidia > Euclidia mi. The sequence continues at coordinate 57,937,770 of OX123182.2, forward strand.
GATCCAGGTCCCCCATTTTTACACTACTCATATTATATTTAGAAACACCTAGACCAAGACAAACATCCATGTTCATGCATACAAATGTTTGACTTGAACGGAAATCGAACCCGCGACCTTCGGCGTAGCAGTCGCTTATACTCCCGCGGTGCCAACCGGTCGTCAATATAGTATATAAAAATAGACCAGTAATATTAACACTCTATTACTATTATTATTTGCCTACTATGAGCATTTTAAGAATGAATATTAGAAGACAATGAATTTAATATGATTCATTCATTAATTTATCTTCGTTATGTTCTGATTTTTCTTTAGCCTGTACTGTCCCACTGCTGGGCAAAGGCCTTCCCCAGATCTTTCCACGCTCTCTTGTCGCCTACAATCTCAAGCCAACTCTTGTAGTAGGCGTCTAGGTCAACTCGCAACCGTTTTCGGGGCCGACCTCGGCGACGACGACCATTTTCTGGCACCCACAGTGTCGAGATTTTTCGCCCAACGATCCTCATGTATACGGCATGGCCCGCCGGCTAGCAGCCGTTTTCCCACATCTTCAACTTTATTTTTTTTATTTTCGTATTATTCGTTCATAATAATTTAAATGTAAGTATATGATTAAAAATACATTATTTTTATTTTGTATCGTTACTAAATCATGTTTTGTACTATAATATAACCATAATGTTAAAATAACTTAAAAGTGTAAAATGAAAATATAGGTTAATTAATAATAATAAATTAAATTTTTATTATATTCCATGGATTTAAGTGAAAAAAGGATTTTAATCAAATACTGGATACCTAAGGTACACATTGGCATCATTTCCATGTGTGTTGGTATATGGGGACGGAGCCCATACATTTTTGCCCCTAGTCCTTTATTACTATATTGCACTTTATATATATCTGACTTAAGTTTATAAATTACTTCAGTATCTTCCGAAGCAAAAACATAATTATTAATGTTGTGTTGTTTGTAATAAGAGAGCTAATAGACAACGCCAGTAACAAGGAGCCGCACCGCAAACGCGGCCCAAGAAGACGCGATCCGGCGCCACCAGGACAGCCCACTCCGACACCAAACACGAAGAGGGATCGTCCTGAAGACTCCACACCACTCACCGCCGGATCGAAGCGGGCGAAAACAGACACCACGCCGAAGAGCGGTAGGAGCTACGCAGACGCGACAAGCTCGCACCTGATGGTATCCATCGCTACCACCCCCGCCACGGACCTGACGGTGGAACAGGCGAAGCAGCTCGAACTCTCAATTGAAGAGAGCATAGTTGAGACCGCCTTCGCCACATCGCCAAATAGCGGGGCGGCACTCGCACCTTCCTTTAGGGGCAAACTTCTAGCAGTGGAGGGTGTCCTGTAGCTATGGTGCGAGAACGAAAACTCACTGACGTGGCTTAAAAACAGCGTAGCCAAATTAAGATCGCTGATTGAGGGAACCAGGCTGGTCGTCATCAGGCAGTCAGACATAGCGAAGCGCATACGCACAGCGCTATGGCTGCCAAAGACGATCACCCTGAAGCTACCCAAGATCCACCATCTCCTCACTGCCCAAAACCCCTGGAACGCCGTACAAACGTGGCAATTGTAGTTCAGATAAAAGTTTTACACAAATCCCTTTTGCACCCTCTTAGGGGAAAATTGCCAAAATAAATATATTTGTGTTCGCTAACGTCATTTGCGGATCCAATGAACAAAGTATGAAGTTAATCTCTTGAAGGCATAAAAGGTTCTATGCAAATTATGACTCCCCTTTCTATCCACTTAGTTAAGAATTTCTAAAAAGACTTTCTTAGTGTTTACTAACTTTATTTAAGGAACCAATAGGTATACAAAGTTTGAAGTTAATCCATTGACGGAATAAAAAGTTTAATACAAATTCTGACAACCAGCTGAACCCCTTTAGGGGCAGAATTTGCAAAAATCCTCTCTTAGTGTGCCCCTACACACCTCAAGAAACATCCATGCTGAATTTCATCTACTTGCGCTCAGTTGTTTCGGCTGTAGCATGTCTGTCAGTCAATCAGTAACGCAAGGATTTTATATACAGACAGATTATACAAATAAACAATATTTGACCGCCTCCGTGGTACAATGGATAGCGTAAGCGTCTGCTAAACGGGAGGTCTCGAGTTTGATTTCCGGGTCGGGCAAAAGAATTACTGAGTTTTCCCAATTCTCGGAAGCAGCACAGAGTCTGCCAATGTACCCGGTAACGGCAATAGGCTCGCCTCCTATTACATAGGACCTAATATGCAACATGGCGAAATGTGGGTGTAATATTACACCGCTGCCTACGCCTTCGGGGATACAGACGCGGACGTGAGACTATAGAAATAAATAAACAAACTGTCTGTAATCTCAAAATAACTGTATTGCATATCGTTGCTAACCCGTTTCCAGTACCACAATGATTTATTTAGATTGTTTTCTGTCTGTCTATTTATTCAGAGTAGTCTTATAAATGGCTGAATCGATTTAGATGTATATTTTACTAATGGTTCATGAAAACTCTCGAACAAAATATGAAAACTTCATTTAGGCGTAGCTGCTTGCAAAAGCTAGTTAAAATTAAATTAGTCAAGGATTCCGTCGCAGTATACATTTGTACATCTTAGCGACATGGTAATTTTTTTTTAAATAAATTATCCAAGTTCAAAAAGCCTTTCTTATTATTTTAGGTTAAGAAAATGAGAGAATTCTTTGATAGCAGTTGGACAAAGCAGATAACTGATGAAAAGCGCTAACCTGCTTAGAAATAAATAAAAATAGCAAAATAACGGTTCTAGGTATTTTGGCTTCCATTGGTCATAGTTTTTTATATTAGAAAATGGGACACCCTTTCTCAAGCCCCATAGGGGAGTAACTTTGAAAATTCCTTTTTTGATGTTCGCTAACGTCATTTGAGGAATTAAATACGAAGTTTGAAGTTAATCCACTGAAGGAATAATAAGTTTCGTTTCATACACATTTTGAACCCCTATCTTACCCCTTAAGGGAAGGAATTTTTTTAAAAACAATTTCTTAGTGTTCACTACCGTCGTTTGAGAAACCAATATTCAAAGTTTGAAGCCAATCCATTAAAGGAATAAAAAGTTTCATACAATATTTGACCCCTATTTTACCCCCTTAAGGGAGGAATTTCCAAAAAAAAAAACTTAGTTTTCACTATCGTCGTTTGAAGAACTAATGCACAAAGTTTGGAGTCAATCCCTTGAAGGAATAAAAAGTTTCATACAAATTTTGCCCCCAGTTTCACCCCCTTAGGGGCGGAATTTCCAAGAATCCTCTCTTAGTGCTACTCTTCATTCCTCAAGGAACATCCATGCTAAATTTCATCTTCTTGTGACCAGTAGTTTCGGCTGTAGCGTGTCTGTCAGTCAGTCAGTAACGCAAGGATTTTATATATTAAGATTCCTATGAGAAAAAAGGTACCTAATGAAATAGATATCAAATAGTTCCGTAATAAATATTGTTAAATTTGTTTTTTATGTTTTCCCTGACTCTATTTAAATAGAAATTTCAAAGAAAATTGTTGTAAAAATAACCTCACTGAAGTTTCTTTCTCCTCTATGTTTTGGAGCTACATAAAGGAAAAGAACGTGTCCTTGTACGAATGTCGATCTTCAATCACTACAAACAAGTGTAGTACATAAGCTCACAAGAACGGCCTTCGTTGTAAAGAACCACAAAAAGAACGTAAAAGACAAAGCTTGGATTAGATAGAATTTAAGGAAGGTCCGTATAATGGACATTTTTGTAAAAGAAAACCGCTTTAATGATTTCGTTCAGTACAATCCAAGCGAGCCAATAAAAGGCCAGATGAACGATAAAACGACAGATTAACTAAGCACTGTTGTGGTTTTTTTCAATTCGCATTTGGAAATAATTATACTGTTTGAGGTAATTAGGTAAAAGCGAGCCATTCACTTTGTTTTTTCTAATAATATTTTCCTATTGTGTTGATGACGATTTAAAACAAAAGGTGATAATAATGTTTGCTACTGATTTTAAGTGATTTAAAATACACTTTATACTTATTGTACCTACGTTTAATGTGCTTGTTATATTTCTTACTGCTTGCATGAAGACTGATCTTTAGTTAACCCGAAGAAAGTTTTGTTAAGCAGCGATAGCGTAGTAAAGAGACTAACAGATTGTTAAACATAGAGACTAGAATTCAAGCCCACGGTGCGCACCGCTGAGCTTTCTAGGCTAAGTGCTTATTCAAAATGTTAATTATCGCTTGTTGAACGGTCAATGTGTGAAAACATGTATGTCTGGGAGTTGTACATTATGTTCTCGAAAGACATGTGCAGTCTGCTATCCCGCACTTGTCCACTGTTGTAGACTACTGCCGAACCATTCTAATAATGAGAACAGGTCTGTGCCCAGCAATGAGCTTTAGGACACATTATAAAGGTTTTTTTAATAATTATATATTCTATTATGTTATTATTGTATATCCTAAATTTATACTGAGATAAAATTTTCTTACTAATTAACCGAAAAATCCAACACATCGTACCCTTAATACAATTATTTAATTTTAGTCGATGCAAATATCAAACGCACATTGTTTTCTGAACATCAATGTTGGGCACCCACCATACACGGAGAATTCAAGTAGGCACCTCCAGTATTTACATTCACTATATTCAATAAACCAGTCAAAACAAAAGCTGCAATATAGAAAAGTGTGATATACACACTCTTTGTATTTTGCACCTTATTGCAAAATTCACAACCACCGATTGAAGGGAAGTTAATTAAACGCCTGAATAGAATTTGATTAACAAGAAAAACTGTAACCAAAACAACCAATACGATTCAAATTCAAAGGGCAACGTGTCTGATTGAAAAGCCTACCTTACAGACTTGCAATACAAGTTTAAGTACGGTGCCGAGGGTGTGATGGGGTGGTGTTAAAGGCGCCCCTCGTTTTCACAACGAAACGCGAGAGAAAAACGAAAATTTATTTATGTAGCGTATCCATTGACGGCTTTTAACAGTCCTGTACTTAGAGGTATCCTAGCCAGCAAGCAATGTATCGTCACTTGGTGATATTTTCAGCTGGGTGAGTTATACTCCATAGCATAAGGCAACAAGGAATGTACCAACAAGGCTGTAGTCAGTCGAGTTCAAGCCTTGAGCTACGGAGCACGTGTTTCCATTGCTTCTACTACGTTCGTAACGGGTAGAATAAAGTTTTGTGACTGCAAAGTAAAGTTCTGTTGATTTTGAGTTCGCTATCAAACTGAGAAGAGTTTTTTTGATATTCGAATTTGGAAGTGCGTGGTTATAAATAATTATACAAAGGTTTGTAAGCACTTTGAATTTGCATACGTTTAACGGTATTAGGAAGTAATGTTTGTTTTAGCCAGAAGTTTTGTGTGCGATTTAAATAATTTGTAAATTCTTTATAGCGTTCTATAAATAGATTTACGCTTAAGGATTTTGCGAGTCATTTCTATTTTAGTTATTATACGTTAGTAATAAAACATGTTTACTGCCTCAAGTTAATACATTTTCTATCAAAGTTATTGACAGATTTCTCACTCTATAACTTCTTATATACACCAAGCAAGACGTTTGTATTGCCCATCAGTCTACCTATGTGAAATTCCATCAAAACTTTATACTCTCACATTACAATCCTATAAAGAGAGAACCGTGTAGTAGTAAATCAATAAAAACGATTTAAAATATTGTTTTATGTAAAACAGTTTCTGAACGCATGTTTTCCATCGTTAAGCTTCACATTATTCCCCGCCGGATATATTTATCTTTTCAATAAATTGTTCTAGATAGTACTGGCCGATAACAGTGTAATTTACTCTATCGTACATTCTGATTGATGTTAAAAAATAAAACGTTGTTGAGGATTTTAACATGCGTTTTTACATTTTCTGTTTGAGGTTTGGGGTTATCTACTTGATTGATATTGACTTTTCCATATTGTATTTATTATTTACGTAGCTTTTATAAAAACAACGTAATGTTTTTTATAGTATTTGCATTAGATTTTTTGCGTGATTGTGGTAAAAATAATGTGTAGTATATAATGATTTTAAATATACCGTTGGATCGATTTTTAGGGGATTTTAAAAGTATGGTCATACTTAATGCTTTAATAATTGTTTTATTTCGGATTAAGGCCATTTATTTTGATGCTTTACTTCAGAAAAAAACACTATTTATTGTGTGATTTCTGATTTATAAAATGAACTCAGTTCATTTTCAGAAATAATTTATCTGTAACTTGAACTTACAAATACTATGAATCTCTGTTTGATTCTGCTTTCCCCTGCCTTTCCCAAAAGCGTTATAATACATATTCACACACGGGTTTCACCACGTACAACATTGTGGTTAAGCTTTCAAACATCACCTTCATCTTGTGATATAAACAAAAAATGTATTACAGGAAAAATTAAAGCTTACAAACCGCAGGGCAGCTTTGTGGCGAGCTGAATATGTGTGGTGACACTGCGGTCCGAATGCTTCAGAGAGTCGGTCAGGGCCTTGTCTCCGGCTTGCCTTTACTGGCTGGTTGGAGTGGATGCCCAAGAGTTCCCGCAGGACTCTCAACTCTGGCTTGCCTTGGTCGGCCAGCCAGAGGGAAGCCGCAAGAGCTACTAGTTCGGGGGTGGAAGTGTCATCCTCAAGGGCGTAACTACGGGGAAACCCGCTCCGGGTCACGAGACCTGTGATGGCGAAACCGGTGCCGCACCGCTCGACACCCCTAGCCACTCGCACCGGTGTTGCCCTCTGGCTGCCTTTATGGCAGACTTTGTTTACCTTGGTGGCTATTTAGAGAGGGCCCATCTAGTGAGTTGGCGAGTCACCGTCTGCCCTTTTTCGACGTACTATAAGAGTACTTAGGGCAGACGCCGGTTTTCATCCATAGTTTCCATTTAAACCAGTCCATTTAACACCCATCACAAGCACAGATTAATTAGTTTCCATACAAGTAGAAATAGTCTTGCACCTGCTGCGTCTAATCCATTACTGCACTTAATAGTGCAGTTATGGAGGCTCCTTAGTAGGTGTCCCATCACATTCTAGATTAAAACTCTCAAAGGGCCTCTGCGCGTTGGACCTATGTCTCCGTGTACGCCTGCCAAAGGGCCGTGTACTTTTTTAACAAATTTTAGAAAAGTACGCGTGATAGAGAAACACATAATAATAATATTCTACCACATTCACACAACACCATCTAGTCCCAAACTAAGCAGAGCTTCTATTATGGGTACTAGATAATGGATAAACAAACATATATACTTATTTTTTTGTAAATACATACATATTATGCATAGAAACACCCAGACCAAGACAAACATCCATGTTCATGGACACAAATGTTTGACTTGAGCGGGAATCGAACCCCTGACTTAATACGGGGGCTTCAAGATTTATAGATACAATATCTGTTCTAGTTTATTTTCTACTAATTTGCAGATACCGGGGTTGACGCAATATAGATTTAGAACAGCGTAGCGTAATTTTAGGTCTGTGGGAAATACCGCATTTGGTATAGGGTTGGCACAATTATTTTTGGTTTGCTTTTATGTCTATCGGCATATAAGTAACTAGGAGTAAAGATTTTATATCATTACAAGGTTTTATTTACTTTCACTTATTCCGAAGTCGGAAATGAAATCTTTCATGATAAATTTGACCCAATTACCAGTTTTCTATTGAAACTTTTAAACACTCGCGTTGCATGTTTAAGAATATATATCTATACGGGAATTAACGCGAACATGCATTAGGTATTTACATACCTTATTTTTGCTTGACGTTTCGAGACGGTTGCACGTCCCGTGGTCGCAAGCTGACTGGTGTAGCGATGTCACGTTTCCGAGTGCGAGGTAGAAGATTCTATTTCTACCCCCGCGTTGTTGATTTTCAAAGTGCCGGCGCAAAACACACTAACCGTATCTGTATATTGAACATTCGCCGACTGCGCATTAAAGAAGGGTGTTGTTAACCGGATCACTGGATTCCACACCGATGACAATTTGAAGCCCTCTTCCCGATTGAAATTTTTATGTTTTCTGATTTCGATCGCTTCACGCAAAACTCTTGGGTAAAAGTGGCGTTCCGTGGAGAGGACTTGGGGACGATGAAATTCAATCCAGTGATTGGTGCCCGATTGAAGTAAATGTTCCGCAATCGCCGATTCGTTCGTTTGACGGTTCTTTACAGCTGCGATGTGCTCCTTTATACGTTCAGCGATAGTCCGCTTCGTTTGCCCTATGTAAGAGCTTCCGCAGCTGCAGTTGATTTTATAGACACCTGGGGTTTGTAGCGGTAGAACATCCTTTGGTTTGCCCACCATGTTGTATACTTTGGCCCCTGGTGTAAATACGGTCGGAATGGAGTAGTTTTTTAACTTTGCTCCTATTTTATCCGTAACACCTCTAATGTAGGGCATGTAGGTAGGTTGTCTATTTACCGCCGGATGTTTATCTCGCTTGATAGGCCGCGTCATTCGACGTTATATCTGGTATCCGTTATTCCGGTATTCCGGTATTAAAAGGACGCAACCGCTTCGAGGTTTAGCTAATTTGATTCGTATTGACGAGCACTTCGATACCATGTGTTTAGCGCATATGAAAGCTTGTTTAAAAAGATTTTTCTTTTAATGTTTTGACTTGCTTTGTATTCAAACCTATATAATACTTAGTAATATTACATGCATTTGCGCACGGTTACCTTCTCTAAAATCATAGACATTAAAAAAACTTACTGGCCCCTGTGCTTCTAGATTCAGTAGTTCGGGTATGCGATGATATTAAAATCATTATGATCTAGATATAGAATAGCTTTTGTCCGCAGTTTTACTCGTGTGGGGGTTGGTTATTTACCCATTGTATGCGTATGTAATATTTAACGCATAAAAAAATATTAACTGCCTACTGTTACCAACACTAAATTCGATTTGTTAAATGCCTATCATTCAAAGCAAAAGAGCGACCATTAACAAAAGTAATTTTATCCAATAATTTAACTCTATTGTACTTCCATAGACGTACTAAGCTGATTAACTTTTGTTCTATGATAAAGAGACCATAAAGGCTGAAGCACACTAAGTTACAGCAAATTGTTAATTTTTAGTCGGTCGTGTTGTTAACGTAAGACTTTTTTTACAAATCATTGCTAATTTGTATCTCTTGTAACTTTACTTTGTTATGGTATTGTTTATTTATAACTATATAATTATTATAAGATTTGCAATATTTGTTTTATATAAATTTATTCCGATACAGTTAGAAGCAAGTTAAAGCGTGGTGAGCTTTTGGGTACACAGCACACGAGTATAAGATGCTGCCTCAATCATTGGGTCGAGGCAGCTGCTCGACCCAATGCTGCTGTAGTGAATACAAAGCTTAACGTAGCCAATTAATTTTCGGCTGAAAAGTGGGGTGGATAGGAATCATCCTAACCACAGTATCCAGTACAGCGGCGAGACGGCCACGTTACATTCTGGTTTACGCGGGCCTTTACTAACCAAATTCAATCAAGGTTGACCCTCAACACACGAGTGTCCCTTCGCCGTCGTAACCTAACCATTGACGTCAAGGTTGGCGAAAAAGAATCACCATTAACTTAATTGGCGAAAGGTCTGCCTTATCAGTTTTCCGCACGAACAACTGATTAACGATTTACGAAAATAGCTTTTGGTATCAGACAATATTTTCTGCTATCTGGTGACAAAATTTCCGTATTCACGGAAACGATGCTTCGATACCAGTGCTTTATCTAATTTTATAAATTTGTTTCTTCCATAATGCTGTTGTTGTTCCCTTTTTAGGGTTCTGTAGCAAAGTGTGTGTCCTCCTATCTTTTAAACCATAATAATATATGCAGGTATACGTAAACTATGTTAAATGTTGACTTATTAGACTTAACTAATTAATGAATAATACACAATTTACATAAACTTTTACTTGCGAGTGATACAATTATTATTGAGCTTGAGGCCAACAATCTTTAGATCACTGGGTAAGGGTACTACAGAACTCTACATTGTGGGTGGCTTGACATGCACTAGGACATTTTTTTTCAAGAATATCATATTTCAAATAAATATTTTAGTTTCAGTTTGAAAGATTCTTTGTGCCTTCGTCTTCATGAAGTAATTGACACAAAAAAGACGAGAGTGCCGTAAATACTTTATGGCAAAAATAAATTCAATAGTTTATACTTAGGCAATATACTGAGTTTAATAGAGGGTGAAAAATAAAAAAGTTTCTTCGTTGTTTTAAATTTTATATTCTATGTTTGCCAATAAATTGTGGGCGTCTTACACATAAATGCGTAGGTGAATTAAGCTATTCTTAGAGTCGCGTAACTCGCATACTATCTACGTATTTTAGATTATGTGCTTATTAATAGTATCAATACGAACCATGCAAGCTGACATATGGCTCAGACAAATTATCAAAAAAAAAAAAACAGAAGCCCTCTTTTTCATTTTACTCGACGTGTGGGCAAATGGACGAAATTGACGAATTCCCGATGGATGAAATCCCAAAGAGCAGCGACGTAGTTCCCGCGATTACTCATAGATGGCACTACAACGGTTCGGCCTTGTTTGGTATAACAACTTTTTGTCGAAAATTACTCCGGCTAATTTTAGTTACAATAAAGTCATCATCATCAGCCTTTATCAGTCCACTGCTGGACTAGGCCTCTCCTTTGAAAGGAGGAATTGGCCTACTATACCACGCTGGCCAAACGGGTTGGTATAGGGTTTGTATCAAGTTTTCCTTCTCTTACAGTGCTGTTTTCTGCATAATATGCTCCCTCTGTCGGCTCTTACGACACCCATGGGATGATATGGGGTGGTGACAATCCGTATTCTTAATCCGTCACCACACGGACACAATAAAGTCATTTCAGATAATTATTCATTTGACCGAATAATTAATTGGTAGATTTTTATTTAGCATATTTATTTCTTTAAAATAATGTCATTTTACCGTATTTTCAAATGCACTAAATGTTTATATTATGTGTGTCTATAATGTTTCACTAGACTAATAATGATTTCTTTGCTTTCGAGTGCTTAAGGTTAGGTCCGACTGTAATTCCAGTAACTAAATAGGTTATGTTAGGTTCTCTTTTGTCCCTTAATCCGAAAATAAGAGCCCTGCGAAGCAGGGCTCCGTCAACTTCAGTTTATTATACTAGTGTGAAGAATGTGGACTAAGTTGACGGAGACCTGCTTCGCAGGGCTCCTATTTTTGGGTTAAGGGTCAAAAGAGAACCTAATACCTAAATAACATAACCTATTTATTTAGTTCGTCACACCTAACCCTAGGCACTAGCTGTTGATAATAGTATTTATAGCCAGTGTTTTGAGGTTAGTTTTACAAAAACTCGTTTTTCTCGAAAACGGTGGATTTTGGACTTCGGGATTTTAAACTTTCGAGCAAATGAACTTTCGGGATTTTAAACTTTCGACCAAACAACCATTAGGCGTTTCAATTATCGGGATTACGTCCATCGGAATTTTAAAATTCGGTATTTTGATACGCACCCCTTACAACGTATCCTCGGATTGAGCACCCCACTAGGTACAGCATTAGAAAAAGATTGAAAATACCGATAGGAGCTTCATACAAAAATAAGGTAACCTCAGGAGCAATTGGCAACGACTGAGCTCACTGTAGCTTAATCGCTGCGTGGGTGGTTAATCCGAGGATGCATGGTGTGTTCCTATTTCTTTCCATTAGTATACTGCATGTATAGGTAAGCGTTGCTGTTTACCCCCGTAGCCGTATAAGTAAAATATGAAATGTACCGTTTTATTTCTAAAACAGAGTCACACTGATATATTTTTCTAGCTGTATAGCACCTGGCACGTCTAGACGCCGCTAACTGCTTAGACACGATCCAGCGCACCAGTAATGAGCACCTTTTTATTTTTCTTCTTCGTAACATTTTACAAGACGTAGGTAGTCGGCGTTTAATTTTGGGTTGGGAATAAACTTATTATGAGTACAAACATTTCTATTACCTGTCACAATGTCATAGCTGGCTGTTTCACGTGGATGTTGCTAGAATTCAGTAAATCAAATTCAGCCATTTTGACTTGAAAACGAAGCATTGGTACAATTGCACTTTGGAACTTATAGCATTAATCTGGATTACACTTATTACCAAAATTGAATACGAATTGAATCGAGAGATTTAATCAGAAATAGTCACAATAGCTGTTTCGCTCAAGTTTCGATACACAAATTTTATTTATGTTTCGGCTATCGTCAGTCAAGTGCCATTTGAACTTTTAGTTTGATGTTGTAAATTCCAATACTGCTGTCAATATGGATTCAACATTTTAGGAGCATTTCATTCAAATTTTGTGCGACTTTTGAACTGATGTTGATTTTACCTGATCGACTGCGCGTGGGATTATTCTCGATAATTGTATCTGTAATTTTATTATCAATAATAATTTTGATTTCACAGGAAAGTTTTATAAAAAATCCTTATTGATATAAAATTGTAAAGGTTGAGTCTAACGGTTGAGACTATTTTAAATTGTTGTATTTAGGAATTTGACATATTATACAGACTAGGTACCCCCGTGGTCCAGTGGATAGCGTATGCGACTGCTGATCGGAGGTCCCGGGTTCGATTCCCAGGTCGGGCAAAAGTGCTACTGGGTTTTTCCCAATTCTCAGTAGCAGCACGGAGTCTGGTGATGTGCCCGGTAACGGCAATAGGCTCGCCAACTATTACGTGGGACCTAAAAATTCATGGCGAAATGTGGGTGTAATGTTAAAACTATGCCTGCCCCTTCGGGGATACGGGCGTGACTCTATAAAACAAATTCTATAAGTTTATACAGCTAAATAAACTTGTAACATGTAAACAAATCGCGAAGCTTTAAAATGTTTTACTTGGCTATTTCCCAAGTAAAATCTGCATTAATGAATAGTAGAGGATCTGTATTGGCTTCTGGATCAATTACTGGATAGGCACAGGACTTCTCCTTTATGAAATAACATAATACACAGAGGTAGAGTGTAGCAAAAAATTTCATTATCCTATTACTGATATTAGATTAGTAAAGTAAATTTCAAATACATTCATTCAAATAAAAATCATTTCATTCGTTCGTCATGATTAATTTGAGCTGTAACGTAGGCACATTAATTTATAAGTAGATCTGTTTGTTCATCATTGTTCATTTTTAATCATTGAATATCATTGAAGTATATTCTATGATTAAAGGGTTTTATTATGGCCTGCTTGACCTTGACACTTCGCAGAAAATATGAGTGGATTAATATATTTTAAACTTAAATATAATATCATTTAAATTGCTACAAGTGCGTGTGTTTTTCGTAGAATAAATTTTCATTACTTCTCGGCAATACATCTGTGTTTATAGTTAAAATACTTATTAATATATAATGTAATAAAGAGGAAAGATTTGTATTTTCGTATGTTTGTAAAGAATAAACTAAAAAAGTTAAAAAGTATTGGACCGATTTAAAAAAGTCTTTCACCATTATAATGCCAGAGAACATTATTAACCCTGAGTGACCTAGGCTATATTAATTTCTAGAATATATTAAGGATCCCTACAAAAACATAAAACAATGTCTTTCATCGCGTGCACTGCTTTATTACCTACAAAAAAAATAAGCCTGCAATAGTATAGCTCCATATCCTAAAGGAAATCTCCAGTAACCATTTTTGTCAATACATTTTATCAATTACATATTAAATTACAAAAATTGAATGGGTAAATTTCGAAGCTATTTTAAACAATACAGTACTATTTCTTATCCAATTAAATTCGCTAGATATGTTGTGTATTTAATGTTGATAGAAATTGTTTTTTACAGTATATAATGAATAGCTTAGAAGATATAGCAAAATAAAAATAATGCGTGAGAAAATAAATTCACCGCGCTCTGTGCGAACACCAATATTCCGCCGGGATGAGACTCGCTCGATTCGATCGATTATATAGATTATACAATAATGATGAGATATTATGAACGTAAAAGTAAGGCAAGTTGATGCACGCCCATCAAATAAAAATGTAGGTAACCCTTCGAAATTAATTACTTAAGTACCTATCTACATATAACTAACATGAGCATCGCGGTAGCAGTGACTCAATAGGAAGATTTGGCCTAATATAACCTCGCTAGCCTGACGGCTTGGTATAGTTTCATATCGAATTTTCCTTTTCTACGCAAAGTTACAATTTGTTTCGTTAGTTTTCTTAACGTCGTTTTACGTCGCTAACAGAATGAATTGGGGTAGTGACACTTTAGGATCGGCATTAAGAAAATATGTAATAGTACTTACAATAAATATTTTGCGTTATAAGTTAAAGTATTTGAAAATTATGAAAGCGGGTAAAGCTGCGGGATATGACAGGATATCTACTGAAATTCTCAAGGTAGGCGAAAGCGTCATAAGCCTCCTGAGCGTTATGCTCAAGCTAGAGCCGTGGTCGCACCTATTCTATACTAGTGTTCAAATTGTACATGTAATTGTAGCCATGTTTGTTCAATGCAAGAAACTGTTCTTGGCACCCACATGTTTGAAAATAAGATGACCAAAAAATATCTTACCATCGGTAAATCTCAATTGGTAAATATACAAATATCAGCCGTATTTACCCCACAATGTAATCTGTAAATTTTGTACATATGTATAAAGCAAGATAATGAACATTGTTGATACATATTTTTATCCCATTAGCTACAATGAAATAAATAAGAGATTAAGAATTTCGATAAAAATTACGACAATAGTGTTATATTATATTTGTCAGTTAAGAAACCAGTTTCTGAAAATAAGTATCTAACTAATTGATTGAATATTCATTGTGGTTATTTTCTTTTGTAGCATCCCTAAGCATGAAGATTTCAATAGAATGGGGTCGAATTATGAGAAGAGGAGCGGAAAGATCAAAAATTTTTAAGATATTATATTTGGCAAGGAAATTTTCAAAACTTATTTTATTTGAAGGACAGAAAGTTTATTATTCATTCAGTACTAAATTTAAATGTAACAATAAAAGATTATTACGAAAAATACATAACTGCATATATAATAATACAAAACTTGCAAATCATCCGAATCTCACGAATGACAGGAAACTATTAAAAATAACATTTTATTTTATTTAGGTAGTTACATTCCCTTCTTCGTACTGGAAAACCTTCAAAATCTCTAGGTATCCTAGGGGCAAAAGCCGGGTTGTGAGGGATTTTCAATTACTTCAATTTATTTTTTATAACTGAAGTTTTAATCATTGTTTTAGTTGATAGATTAAAGGTAATTTATTCACCAGTTCGTACCTACCTACTACCTACTTATTAGATTTACGCTATAAACATCGAAGTCGACTCCAGTTCAAATTGTACATCAAATTGTAGCCAGGTTTTTTTAATGCAAGAAACTGTTCTTGGCATCCACATTAGGTATACAATAAGTGCGACCACGGCTCTAGCTTGAGCATTTCTAGATTTATATCTGAATGAGCTATTTTCTTGTGTCGTCCTTTTAAAACCCCCTTTTTTACGTAGTCGGGTTATAATTTTTAAGCTTATATTTTTGTTTTCTTTCGTTGTTGTATGAAAAAATCTTAAAATACATACACACATACATAGACTCACGCCTGTTTCCCTGAAGAGGTAGGCAGAGGCATATTAAACGCCCACTTTTCGCCAGTGTTTTGATCACACGTAATAGGTGGCGAGCCTATTGCCGCTTATTGGGACATTTTGTTTGCCAGAGCCTCGTCCGTTGATCGGCAGGTGCACCACTTGCAGGTGAGGTTGGCTTGGGACCCTTAGTTCTTGTTCTTAAAATAAAAATAGCATATAATATAAAAAAATATATGTTGGTACGTAGTTTGACGGGTCAGCTAGTATAATATAATCAGGCAGCGCTTTAATTTCTATTTAAGCCAAGAATGACGGTTAAAGAAATTACACCAAGCTAAAATCACTACATATTTAGCAACATGTTAACCTTGTAAAGCAAGGCAGCGATAGCCTAGTGGAGATACCAACGGACTGCCATGCAGAGGGGTATCGGGTTCGAATCCACGGCGCGCACCACTGACTTTTCGGAGTTATGTGCGTATTGAATTGTTAATTATCGCTTGTCCCGTGCCTCGGAGAGCACGTTAAGCCGTCGGTCCCGGCCGTTATGAAGATCTTTGACAGTCGTTATAGTATATAGTCAGTACCTCTAAAATAAACTGACACTAGTCTAAACCATGGACTATCGCTATCATTTCGGGTTGCGGCGGTCAGACAGGCAGTCGCTTCGTGGAACAGCTAATATTCCGCCAAATCCGGTTAGACTAGAAAGCCCAGGTTGAGACTGGGATAACGCTAGAAGGATGATGATGTTAACCTTCTAAAGCCTAAACATTAAATTACGTTACAGTAACATTCAGGTTTTACGCAACAAAGGCCAGCTTTTTGCGTACTTAAAACTGTTCTGACTTCTGTGCTGAGCTCGTGAAAATACAAGTACCTACCGAAATTCTAATTCTAACTAACAGTTTGTCCTCGAGCGTGGTGTTTGCTTAACCAGATTGTCTAACCAGATTTGATAGAATATTAGTTTTACCACAGAGGGACTACCGTCTGACCTCCGCAACTCGTTAAGATAGTGACATCCCATGGCTTAGTATAGTTTAGACTAGTAATGACCTATCAGTGACAATAAAGTCTAAAATTTTTTATTTATTTTGTTACAGTATTCGCAAATTGGAAGAATAATGTCTAAGCTAGTGATGGACTATACAAGCCTTTTGATTATATTTATTATATGCAATGGTAAGTATTTTATTTATTTATTTATTTATTTAAAAACTTTATGCACATACATACTGTACAATGGTGGACATAATGCCTTGAGGCATTCTCTACCTGTCGACCTTTAGGTGGTGCAGAGATAAATGTGGTAGGTGCACAAGAGATTTGTTTTTACACGTTTTCAAATAATATACATTAACTGATAAGATGAGCATATTAGTAATAATTATGAAGTATAATAGATAATATTGGATATAACAATATACCTAATACATAATATAATAATATAGTACATAGATAAGGAATAATAACATATAATAATAAAATTATATAATAATATGATACATACGTATAAATATATACATACACAATACATATAAATACATACTTATAATAATGGATGAGAAGGATGTGCTGATTCCTTCAATCTCTTAAACAGGAGATCACGTACTTTCATTTTGAATGCGTAACGGTTAGTGGACATTCTGACTTCAAGAGGGAGCACGTTCCAGAGTAGAACAGACTGGACAACAAAGGAAGAGTAGACAAACCCAGAAGAATGACTGGGACATGAAAGAAGAAGATTATGGGAAGAACGGAGACTTCTCTCGTGAGTAGAAGATAGATACTGGAAGTATTCAGTAAGATAAGTGGGCGAGGAAGGGGACTTAAGAATCGTGAAGAGAGTAGTGAGAGCACGCAAACTACGGCGTTGACGAATTGGTAGCCAATTAAGTTCGGAACGATAAGTAGAGACATGGTCATACTTACGAAGATTATAAATGAATCGAATGAAATGAATTTTACTATTTAGACTTAAAACAAAAACTACCGTCTGACCTCCGCAGCTCGTTAAGATAGAGGCATCCCATGGCTTAGTATAGTTTAGACTAGTAATGACCTATCAGTGACAATAAAGACAAAATAATGTTATTTCTTTTGTTACAGGTTTCGCAAATTGGAAGAATAATGTCTAAGCTAGTGATGGACTATATAAGCCTTTTGATTATATTCATTATATGCATTGGTAAGTATTTTACTATTTATAGTTAAAACAAAACCGAGTTAATTAGAAAATAAATTATCGCCTTTGTTTTGCGTATCAAATATAATACAAACATAAGAATTTTGTAAAATACATAAATAGCAATATTACGATAAATATAAGAATTTAGTTTGCTTACTGAATGACAAGAATATTAGCTTGGATAGAGTTTTTGCTTGTCTTTCGTTTTCTGTCAGTCCTCCTTAAGCATGCTAGTAGCTTAAACAGTTAACTCACCGTTCAAAACTGTGTCGAATGTGGTGGGTTCTATAAAACAAATAATCGTGGGAATACATCTATTTATTATATATACAACTCAATTGCATTTTCAGAATTAAGACTTTTATTTAAAATTGCATAATTATCATATCAACTAAGTGCCGAATTAGCATATTTATTTTACAAACATGTTCAGAAGATTTTTATGATCATCTTATTTGGATGTAATAATAATAATAATAAGCTGTATTGGAGATGCTAAGATTCTAACTAGCGACTCTAGCGGCGAATTTGGAAGTTATCCGGGTACGAAACTTTTGACAGCTCAATACAATTACCAGAGCATTTCAAAAATAGTAGAAATTGTATATGCCTCTTTATTATCTCTAATGACAGAACTCCATCCAATAGCCATACAGCTTATATATAAAAAAAAATATATGTCATGTCGGTGTTCACCAAGCTTAGAGAAAAGGTGTGCTGTTTTTGTGATTTTAATTAATATTGAAAATGTGTATCATGAATATCCTTACTTCTGAATAAAGAGGAATAGCTATAGTTTGTTTAGCCGACGTTTGTAAAAGCCGAATGGAAGTTTGAAAATAAGATGACCAAAAAATATCTTGCAATCGGTAAGTCTCAATTGGTAAATATACAAATATCTGCCGTATATACCCCGCAATGTAATCTGTACATTTTGTACATATAAATCAAGATAATGAACATTGTTGATACATATTTTTATCCCATTAGCTACAATGAAATAAAAAAGAGATTAATAATTTCGATAAAAATTACGACAATAGTGTTGTATTATATTTGTCAGTTAAGAAACCAGTTTCTGAAAATAAGTATCTAACTAATTGATTGAATATTCATTGTGGTTATTTTCTTTTGTAGCATCCCTAAGCATGAAGATTTCAATAGAATGGGGTCGAATTATGAGAAGAGGAGCGGCAAGATCTAAAATTTTTAAGATATTATATTTGGCAAGGAAATTTTCAAAACTTATTTTATTTGGAAGACAGAAAGTTTATTATTCATTCAGTACTAAATTTAAATGTAACAATAAATGACTATTACGAAAAATACATAACTGCATATTATTATAAAATATTGAAAGTTTATTTTGTCTCTAAATATCATATAATATAACAATATCAATCAAAGATTTTATGAGTACATCAGTACTGACAGTAATTTGTTCCTTATAAGAAATTATGTCATGAGTATTTCAAGAGGTAATAAATACAATTTTACTATCTCAGTGACACACATGACATTTTATACACGCAAAACGAAATAACTATAATATGTTTTTGGTTTATGCTTAAAGCTATCACTCCATAGAATGATACCTCCATGCAATTACCACTATCCTCGAAGCAAAGATGTATTGAAATCTGTCAAAAGTGTCGTACCCAGAAAACTTCCAAATTCATCGCTAAAGGTGCACAGATAATCTTTTTATTGCCAATAGTTCATGGATCTCTATTTTAGAATATCAAAATCCAATTTTAGAAACATACTTCAACTTATAAAAATGATAATTACAATATATCGTTGTTTAAAGCCATTTACAAAATAAATTTTAGAATACTATTTTACTCTTAAGAAAATTGTATCCGTTTCCAGCTGACAAAAGCCAATTTATAAAAAAACGTTTCATTTAAAAGTTATTAAAAGAAAATATATAAGAAAAGCAATATTATGTTATTTTAATACATCAGACTTATCTTTATACGGTGAAATGTGTGGCATTTTTTCAAGTCCAGCTTTTCCCTTCAATGTATGTATATTTATTTGGTAGAAGTATATTACGTAATAATTGTATGACGGACGTTATACACAAAATGATATCTTACGAGTGCCGTGTGGTTGACGGCATAGAATGCAAGTGTCACCACCCCTTATCATCCCGTGGGTGTCGTAAGAGGCGACTAAGGGATAACACGATGCAAATACCATCTTTGCGTAGAGACGGAAAACTCAACATCAAACCCTATACGACTGCCTCGTTGGTCTCGCGACATAAATGTGCGCGTGGGATCGGGAGATCCCAGGTTCGATTCCTGGGTCGGGCAGTGTTATTGGGTTTTTCTGTCACGAAATTCTCAGTAGCAGCACGGAGTCTGGAAATGTGCCCGGTACGGCAATAGGCTCGCCCCTTATTCATCATAATCAGCCTTTAACAGTCCACTACTGGACTAGGCCTCTCCTTTGAAAGGAGGAATTGGCCTACTATACCACGCTGGCCAAACGGGTTGGTATAGGGTTTGTATCAAGTTTTCCTTCTCTTACAGTGCTGTTCTCTGCATAATATGCTCCCTCTGTCGGTTCTTACGACACCCACGGGATGATATGGGGTGGTGACAATTCGTATTCTTAATCCGTCACCACACGGACAAGCCCCTTATTACGTGGGACTAAAGTATATTTGGCGAAAAGTGGGTGTAGAAATACATCTTTGCCTACCCCTTCGGGGATAAAAGGCGTGACGTTAGTATGTATGTATGTATATCTTACTATTCATAACGTTGTATCAATTTTGTAATAAAAAATATATCATTGCTGCCGGGCAAAATATCAATCGCAATTTCTATTTATACAAAGAAAATGAAATCATTCGCATCCAACATTTGAGAGGTTTGCATTCATGCCGAAATTACTATCACGGTGGAAATATACCTTTAATTTATTTCTTACAGACCAAGGTGATGGGCATTGGAAAAAGAGGGAGAGAGAAAACCTTAGACACGATATTGAGTTATACAAGAAAATGGCGGGTAAGATTTTCAAGAAATTACTACCTCAGAAATATCTATATATAGCTAAAGTGATAGATACTTTGTATATAAACGTCAAACATATTGAGTTGTTAAAATTGTTGAATATTATCTTTTGCACCAAAGTCAAACGTTTATTAAGTGTTGGAGAAATAAATCATTTTATAAACGCTGTCGTGACAATTGTTCCTTTGAAAAGTTTTCCCTTTCCCCAACAATTGCTAGCAAAAAGTGTAAATAAATATTTAAATTTCCTTTGCAGAAAAAATTGAGCGCGATATAGAAAGCTTTTACGATGAATATCCAGAGGAACGATACAAGGGAGATAATGTTGATAGAATACACTACAAACATGTAATAAATATACTGCATCGTAAAAAAGAAACGGAGAAAAATTATCTTAGTGATAAAAGAGAAAATAAGTTTTTGTACACTCAGTCAAATAATATTACTAATGAAGTATCTTCCAAACTTAGAATTAATGAAGAAAGTATTGTTAAAGTTAGTTTAAAGAATGAGCAACCTGGTAAAAGTGATATTTATAACTTCACATGGCCAAAATTTGAAGATATTCTTTTAGCAATGGGCAAAACATATGACTGGAAAAACGACAGATGGATGAAATTAAAAAGAAAATTTAAGGAGTACAGTATTGAAGAGAAAACTCACTCAAAAGGAGAAGATAAAAATAGTATCGAGTTCCATGAAAAACATAAATTCAGATATAGAATTGTAAAATTAAATAAAATTAAGAGTAGAAGGAATGTTGTAGTCGCGGTGTCAGCTGTGAGATAGTGCGTAATGAAAACAGTATATTAAGCCAATGAACTGTAAAGGAAAATATTTTTGTAGATAAAAACGGGACCAACAAGGATGGCACCGACGTTCGATCGTTTTATGGAGATAACTAGGCTATAGTGTTACGTCACTACGACAGCCTTGCCGCATTAATGACTGCAGCTGTATACATATTTTATTGTGCTGAAAAAAAGCGCTTTATTCTATTCTACCCGCCAGTACCCGAAAATGTATAGTTATGCCTATAGAATTTAAAGTACGCATGTAATTATCTGTGGAATTGTTGTCTGTTATTGCATAAGTAGTGCTTTCAATAGATTTCGTTTTCTACACCTTTATAAAGCAAAGTATCTTTGAAGCGGTAAAGTTAACTTTACAGGTCTTTGAAATCTCAATATCTAAACAAACGTTACAAATAAACTTCTCCACTAAAACGCTTTGTTTTATTTCTGTCTAAAAGTTAGTATAATATGACTTTTTCAAATGCCTTTGGAAAACAATACTCGATGTTCAAATTAATCAAGTATAAAAAGTACAGACAATTTATTCTAAAATCGACTTAAACCCTTTACAAAATAAATTAATATGTGAAATAAAATTTTCAATACACGTTCATTACAAAAAACTTGTCTGCTGATGTGAAAGTCTACTGAACTCTTGGAAAAAATACACAGGTAAGCAATTCAACCACCAATAGTAATACAAGCAATACAACTTTGTTGGTGTGCAAGTAACACAGCATCAAAGTTGTCTCTAAGATATTTTATTCACATCAATCGTGTCAAACATATCTGAGCCTATTATTTTGTCAACGGTAAAGGGGCGTGTTGACTGTTGGCAGCACTATAATATAAACAGAGTAAGTTCCCAGATAATTTATCGGCAACATATTGTATTTACCGACGTCGACATATGCATGCGAGTTATGACTTTTATTTGTTACGTGGAAATATTTTTTAGGAAAAGAAAGGTTTATATTGCGTTCGTTTCTCAAAACTCTAGCTTAACCTACCATTACATTCTACATAGTAACATCAAGATAGGTTTCTTATCAAATGTACCAATAATCCAACAAGAGAGTGCTGTAATACTGCGTAATCTTCATTTACATAATAAATCTTCAATTCAATGTAGGTGTAATATTTACACCTCTGCTTACCCCTTCGAGGATACAGGCGTGAGACTATAAATAAAAATCTTCAATTCAAATATTATATTAAGGTTGTAGGAAAGTAGGGAAGGAACATTATGGCTCCACTGCCGTGGCATTTTGCAAAGTGTGCTTAAAGATGATAAATTATCATTATGCCTGACATCATGATCGATTGAGTCGTTAAGGTTGACACTGTTTTGTTGGAGTTTTGACTGTGAATACAGATAACTAACATTGAAACAAAAAGAAACGGTTATTTTGGAGGACACTTTAAAATATGCCTCTGTGGTCCAGTGGATATCGTAAGCGACTGCTGATCGGATTCGATTCCCGGGTAGGGCAAAAAGTGTTACTGGGTTTTTCCGAATTCTCAGTAGCAGCCCGGAGTCTTGTGATGTGCCCGGTAACGGCAATAATGGCGAAATGTGGGTGTAATATTACAGCTCTGCCTACCCCTTCGGGGATACGGGCGTGAATCGATATAAAAAACCTGAAAGTCGACAAACGGATAAAAATTAATTAACTCTTTTACAACATTCACAGTGCAAAGAACAATGGCAGAATTTGGTCTGGGTTTGTTGTGACGACCTTAAACTTCATATGAACAAAACAAATTGTTTTTTTTTCTACGATTTTTAATATTTTCACTTTGTCTCGTTAAAGCTGGAGTATTTGATGATGATAAAAAGCATTCCAATTGATTACGAATACTTTATTATTTGTTTGTTGCCATAGACAATGGTGTGACAGGAATAGACGTGAGTGCTATATCCGTATCGATTATTAAATAAGTAATCGATACGATCGACCTTTATAGAGTTGGTTTGGTTTAAAATGCAGTTATTTAATATTTAATCATCATTATATCAATAAGCATATATTTTTGAAGCAAAACGACGTTTAAATCAAATAAAAACGTCACAGCATCGTTTTAATGTTGTATCGATTTCACATAAAATCGATTTAAAATGTGCAGCTCTGCTTTTGTCTTTGGCTGTGACAGTTAGATGCTACAAAATACTTCCGCGTTTTGATGTCACTCTGACATGTCATTTGATAATTCAAACGTACCTACCTACATTGTTTCACTTTCATACTACTTATAACTTTCCTTTTACCTACATTGTTCATTCTTAACTAAACATTCAAACGCGGATATCTTCTTTTTCCACCTTTCCTGAGTGAAAATAGAATCATTTATAGACTCTGTTACTTACGCCAAAATTTTTGATATATTTTTTATTACTGTACGCTTCAATTTAATTTCAGACATTTTGATGTATAGAGATCTGCCATTGTCCTTTAAATGTGAATTTCATTATTTTGTGGTTGTCCTTGAGTTACGCTAGACAAACGTTTTTAGGGTTCCGTACCTCGAAACTTTGTTGTCCGTCCGTTTGTCAAGACTCTTTTTCTAAGAAACTGAAATTTTTATCAAAGAATCAAATCCTTGAAGCTGTGAAAAAATCAAACTTCTAAGGCAACGTAATCAAAAGATATGTTTATGGTGCAAATTTCCGCAAATTTTTGAAACTCGCAAGGGAATCAAAACCTACAGGGTATTTCCCGTAAACTCAGAATCTTGAAATTTGGTCCGAAGCAATGTCTTATAGCACAGATAAAGGAAAAATTGCGTAAACCGTAAATTTTTAAATACATGATATTTTATCATAAAATTATTTTTAAAAATTTTAAAGTTATTACCATTTTCTCATGAACGCGTAGAGGTATTAAATTTAAATTGTATCTTCTTGGGTTTACGCGAATGTTACACATTGAAATTAAACTACAGTTTACGGATTTTATCGCGATGTATTGGTTTCACTAAGTTATTACATTTGAAACTAATGATCTAGAAACTATATTTTTAATTTATTACTAGCCGACGTTTCGAATTCTTTACAGAATTCATGTTCACGGCAGACTGAGGTGATATTTGTCTTTTTCTTTAATGTATAAGTTATCTCAAAGTACCCGAACATTTTTCATCTACTGGTGTTACTATTTACGCAGAATGAGCTCACAGTGTCCTTAGGTCTTCTGGTGACTTTGTCCTTGGGTTTCATTAGCCTTATGACAGGGTCCCAAGCTGGAGGAACATTCCAACCATCTTCCCTATTGAAATTAGGGTGTTTTTTAATTTCAATAGCCTCTCGTATCATCCTTGGAAGAAAACGGTGTTCTTTTGCGAGTATTTGTGGTTCATCAAATCGCAGGTAGTGGTTGGGTCCTTGTTCCACATGTTCACACACAGCAGACTTTGTTGAGCGTTTATGTTTTATGTCAGCTATATGTTCTTTGAGTCGAATGCCTATGCTTCTCTTGGTTTGTCCAATGTATGAGAGCCCACATTCACAGTCAATTTTGTAGACACCGGCCTCTTGCAAGGGTAACTGACACTTGACAGATGGAAATAATTGACTGATCTTCGTTGGCGGCTTGTAGTAAGTTTTGATAGAAGCTCGCTTCAAGATGTAGCCAATTTTGTCGGTCACGCCCTTGATGTATGGGAGGACAGCAGGTTGTCTTTCTACTGTGGCTGGTTTTTCTTTCTTCTGGGATCTGTGACAGTGGCGCGGCGGTCGGAGCTTGTTGTCTTGCAGAACTTGCCTGACATGTTGAAGCTCAGCGTCCAGGTGTTTCTTGTCTTCTGCGTAAATAGTAACACCAGTAGATGAAAAATGTTCGGGTACTTTGAGATAACTTATACATTCAAGAAAAAGACAAATATCACCTCAGTCTGCCGTGAACATGAATTCTGTAAAGAATTCGAAACGTCGGCTAGTAATAAATTAAAAATATAGTTTCTAGATCATTAGTTTCAAATGTAATAACTTAGTGAAACCAATACATCGCGATAAAATCCGTAAACTGTAGTTTAATTTCAATAAATTTAAATTCATATAAACTACTCAAGTCTATAATAACTTTAAGCTGTAACAAAATCAAACTTCTAAGCCAACGCAATCAAAAGTGTTTATGCCGCAAATTCTCGCAATTTTGTAAAACTCACAAGCGAACTTAGAATCTTGAAATGTGATACGAGAGAACTTCTTATAGCACAGATTAAGGAAAAAATTAAGTATTTTCAATAATTTTACAGGTACTATCCCTTTCCTCATGAACCCGTAGAGGTATAAAATTAAAATTCATATCAAATGCTCAAGTCAAAACTAAAGGGTACTTCCCGTCGATCTGGAATCGTGAAATTTGGCATAAAGCAACGTCTTATAGCACATAGGAAAAAATTCGAAATACTTAAATTTTCAGTTACTAATTTGTTTTCAAACTTATTTTATAACAATACAACTATTTGGGCTACGTATCTCGCATACAGTTATCTGATCCGACACTAAATAGGAGCATACATTGTTTTTAATTCATATGGTTAATATGATAAGTATGCACATACCTATTGTTGATGTAATACGTGGAACAATAATCATGGGTCTCACACAAAGATTTGTTCTGACTATACTGTAGAGACCGCGTAGAGCTACTGTAGAGACCTATGACGCAGCGTAGCAGGTAAGGTAGAGTAGGTAATCATGACTGCTACGTTGGTCTTGTAGCTTTTGACTCTAGCGGTTAGTAAACCAGGTACAAGATCAATAAAAAGTAATCTGGGGGCACGACAGTAGTAGTACCCCGCCAAGTCGAGCAAAAAAGCGGCACGAGCACCATTCTTTTCTCGAAGCAGATCACGCCATATTCGACCCTCTATAGCCCCTGATATTTTAGTAACCAAGGCATTGTATAAACATAGTGTATTTCAAATTTCATTCAATTCGAACTAGTAGTTTAATAATTATAATGAGTCAAAGTTTCCTAATTTTGTCACTCACTGACCGATCATCAAAAGTCTAAGGCACTTCTAGCAGACATAGAAGTTTCAAATTTAGGATACAATTAGTGTCTAAACACACTATGCGCAAGTTACGCGACCGAAGTTCCGCGGCCGAATTTACCATAAGTGCCGAACTTACACTTATATACGTA